>JARYGA010028038.1:600000-822000 GCA_030545235.1 Helianthus tuberosus | reverse complement strand
CCTTAGGGATTCCTGAGGTCCTTGAGTTATCCTGTAGAGATAACTGGTTAGTTTTTCAAAACTTCGACTGCAGGAAAATTAACTATTAAATAAATTGACTAAGTGAGCAAATGATGTAATCGAATGAGGAGGAACATTTAAGAGCCATTTTAAGGCTGATCCTGTTAAGGTAGAACCAAAACCCTTGCAGAGGCAAGCTTCATTGAGATCAGGAGGGATAGGGTTAATTTCCATCCTTTCCCTATACTGAGCAATATGCTCTTCAGGATCCGTGGTCCCGTCATAGAGCTTCTTGTTGGGGGTTTGAAATCTCTTTGGGATTTCAGCATCACAAATAGGATATGCAAACCGAGATATCTTGTGGCTATCCTGGGATACTTCTGGGATCGGCTGGACTACTCCACGTACACTGGATATCACGTCCTTTAACTTCTGAAGCTCCCTAGAAAGTGCTGATGTCATACCTGCATCCTGCAAAGATCCAATACCATTAGTAGCAAGTAGGGGTGTGCATAGGTCGGTTTGGTTCGGTTTTTACTATTAACCATAACCATAACCGCTAGTCCGATTATGGAGTTTTGGTAACCATAACCATAACCAAACTTCGGTTACGGTTAATCGGTTATGAAGTCGGTTATGGTTCGGTTTTGGTTAATTTCGGTTAAGTAACCAAGCAAGGTTTGAAATAAAGAGGGTTATGCACGATTTGAAATTAGCTTGAGCCTATTTTATAAGATAACGGAGACTAAACTTTTTGGTTAAACTACCGATTTGGGGTTCTTTTTAATAAGGTAATTCTCAAACAAAAATAAATTATGGACATAACACCTTAGTTCTTTATCAAAATAAATAGCATCTAATCAAGATCATTTTGTTACTAACATACTTTTATCTTTGTAAAAAACCTCTATATGGTTTTGTAAAACACAAATCCATTATATACAATTAACATTACAAGTTCGGTTCGGTTTCGGTTATACCGGTTAACCAAAGCTTCATAACCATAACCATAACTGATTGAGCGGTTATACAAAGTTTCATAACCATAACCATTAGTTATATTGGTTATCGGTTATTAGTGGTTCGGTTATGTTGGTTATGGTTTGATTATCGGTTATGGTGGTTAATTTGCTCACCCCTAGTAGCAAGCGTATTATTATTATTAGATACGTTACCAGTCTGAGGATTCTGGCCATATCCTGAGCTTCTCACAGTTAACACCCTAACCGAAGAGGGTATCTCAGGAGTATGATTCTGAGAATGGCTAGGCACAATATTCCCCATGTTATCCTTAGTATATACTGCAGAACTGAAGTTCAAAGCTCTGGGCTGCAAGGGAGTGACAGTATCCTCAGCGGGCCTGCTTGAGCTGGATTTCAAGAGTTGTATATCTCTCATCAGCATTTGGTTGGTCTCCTGCTGTTGCCTCATCTATTCCTGTACACTACCAAATAAAGTTAGAATTTCATCATTAGAGGCCAAAACAGGAGCAGATCCCTGAATATTCCGAGTGGGGATAATATCCTGAGGCTGTGAAGAAGCTTGCATCCTTGGAGGAGGTGGTGGAAGTACCGAACCAATCGTTGCAGATGTTGTAGTAGACACGGTAGAAGAGCTCATGTTTGATCTTGAGGCCATTAAAAATAGTGTAGCAAAAAGTTTTGAAAATAGAAAAACCAAGTAATGATTTTGCAAAAGCTTTTAGTAGAAATAGCACCACTTGCCCCACGGTGGGCGCCAAATTGTTTTGGTCAAAAATTGCCGAAGCAATTAAGTGATCAAATTAGTTAAGTGAGGTAGTGTGCTAAGAATGTGTATCGAAAATATGCTAATTTAGTTGTTTGCAAAAACAGTTTTCAGGATATGACTCAGCATATCGAGCTGTATCTACAATCAAACAATGAGCAAAAATGTAAAGGGTGACGCGGGATGTACGAGGAAAGCCCTTGATCAATCTAGATCGCCGGCACAAAACCTCGGGAGCTGACAATCGCAACTGCCTTGTTCTTCTTATTACTTCAAATATCAGGATACATTGCAGGATATGATACGGATCGACTAGGTTTTACAATGTGATTTGAATACAAGTGTGAGTGTTTGTGAGTAGTTGCAGCTAGAGAGCAAGAGAGTTCGAGAGATTGTGTGTATCCTTATCTGATCTGATCAATCCTATTTATAGTAAAACAAAACTAACTAACTAGCCTACAAATCCGGGATATAACGAATATTCCCTTTGTGAACGTTGTAGTCCACGTCTTCCGGCTTCAACGTTCATATTCCAACAGATTTTCCCGAGTCTTTGGGAGAGGAAGTCCACTTGAACGTTGTAGTCCACGTCCTCCGGCTTCACTACCAGGATACTGCATCAGGATGTTACCAATATCCTGATCCGGTATCCTGATCACAACAAAAGGAACATAGTCAGAATATTATTCAGGATATATGAGCAGAAAACCACCCATAACAATACTACCGATGTTTTTCATTTCATGAACCAAAGTATACTTGTGATATACTACCGAATCCATTATTTCCGAAACTAAAGTATATTCTAATATACTATCTATTTATCTATTTCAAAACTAAAGTATATTTAGATATACTACTCATTCGCTTATCTCAAAACTAAAGTATATTTTTGTATATGCTATAAACATTTTACCAAAATGATGCATTTTAGAAACAATACTTTTTACAAGGATTCATGGCTATTTTGGAAAACATAAAACCTTTTTCTTGTGTTATCCAAATCCCTGAATCTAATACACAAATCCTATGTTACTCACAGGAATTTTTATGCTGATGTACCTATTTTCACATATGTTTCAGGTGCTACTACGTGATGATTGTTGATGCATGCTACACATAGGATGGACTCGTGCCTTAGCGACTTTAAAACTTGAAAGACAATTATTTGTAGTTATCTAATCTGTAATAAAACAATGAGTTTAATAATTCAATAAAACATAGCTATTTAATCCATGGTTGTGAAACAATGATTCTGTTACGACATTCCCCGAAGTTTCCGCCATGATTTGTTGTTTTACGTGGTCGGGGTGTGACATTATTTTCGAAAACAATGTACATATTTCAACTATGTTTGTAATGACAATATGAATTTCAAAAAGTTTATTTTATCCTTGTTAATCATTTCCAATTTCAAACTCTAATGTGATTACACTATGTGTGATTACAACTGCATCTTGTAAATCTTGTAAATTAGCATACCATGATTGCACTCTAGTGCATTCATACGAACTTGGCAACACGATCAACACGAATACTATGAACAAGTTAATACTATTTTGTGATCATGACATTTCATACATGATTTATTTATCTAATATGTATAGTACATGATTATAAATACAAATTTGCTTCGTATGTTGATTTAACGTACTTAGTACATTATTTTCAAATACAGTTTGCTTAGTGTGTTAACTTAGCATACCTAGCACATGATTTGAAAACATTTTCTCAATATGCTTACAATATGATGACAATGCATTATTAGTATATGCTGCATTCTACCTGTTTGGTTAGTATGAAACATATATAAACATTTATACTAGAATAAAATACCTACTACTAAATTTGTTGTATGCAAAACAAGTAGTGCTATCATTGCTAATATGAAACACGATCCGATTTGACAGGTGTTATGTTGTGACGATGTTTATTATTTAAACGATAGTTTGACCTTATTATTTGTTTACCCTCGCTTAACAAGAGAAGCTATGTGGACCATGTGACGAAATGAGTAATTATGGGTGCACACTTAATTATGAGAGTGATTAAGGTAACGGGAGGGGTATGATGCGATAAGAACATGGTGGATACGTCGATGGTACTTCCTATATATAAGTGTTCTTATTGTGTTATTCTTCAGAACGTTGCTGAGATCACTTGGTGATTTTATGTTATCTTGGACCATTATGTGATTATGTGATTAATTGTTATTTGTGTGGTTATTTCCAATAGACATGAACAATTACATTCATTAACTCAAATCGAGCCGACCGGGAGTATATTTTGGTGTTAAAGATGACGATCTTGATGCCATAGGTATGTTGACCCGTCTCCTATGCATGAGATGCTCATGGTACGTGGGATGTACCTCGTGGGACGTTAGAAACTGTGTACATGTAGGGCTTGAATGTACACTAACGTGCTATCGTAGTACACGTAAATTTAATCCAAATTACAACTAGTAGATAGCAGTAAATGGGTATCGAACACAGGGAGTTTGTGGAAAATGTGTTGATTCAATAGTCTTGCAAATTAACTACAATTACCCTAATGCGCAGAAATTAAAGATCAAGAGTTTGGATTGTTTGATTTAAAAAATAAGTTATCAACTACTTACTAATCAAGATTGGATTTTTAATTCAGATTATGAGAACAATGATCATCTTAGGGTTCAGTTTCTTTTAACACTTGTGCAAAATTCCAACTAGAAAGAGTTGCATAGACATAACTCGTGCATAAATAATTGTTGTGATAAAAGGGAACAAAGTACTTGGATTATATCAATGCAAGGTCGTTTCCCGATGATCAATCAATCAATATCCAACCCTAACCCTTCCCGTGATATATCGATTGTCAACGACACCAAGAACGTAGGATTTAGACTAGAATTGCAATACCAATTAACAAGCTACAATCAAATATTTATACACCATGATAATCAAAGCAAACACACAAAGTTATCATTATAGAAATTAAGGAAAATCACACAAGAGTTGTAGAGAAACATTCACCTAAGATGATCACCACAAATTTAGCCGGACATTGTTCGGTTGATCATCATAACATCAAAGTTCAAGTTCATACGAATCAAAAACCAAAACAAAATGTTTAGAATTGTTCCCAAATGATCTCCAAAGCTAAAATTCGCCCCCAAGTGCAGAGAAAACATTCCAATGATGAATAATGTGAAAAGGCACATGAAAACGGTTTTAAATGAGGCAGTTACACTTTTCCTCGTCACCTCTACCGTAACTTGCGGTAGCTACCGTAAGTTACGGTAGACTTCAAACAGCTACGGTGCAAACAGACTGTGGTACGGTGGAAACAAGAGATTTTCAAGGCTACCGTAACTTACGGTAGCCATCGTAAGTTACGGTGGACCCCTGAATCTTCTGTTTTGTTTCTTCTTTCCTTCCATGCTTGACCCGTTCCACTCTAGTCCATCCAAAGCAGAGATTTATCCATTTTAAGCTCCAAAGTGTACCTGAAACATAAATGTGACACCCCAGGAAAACCAGGAAACCACGTAACTTAACTAGCTTCCTCAGTAACCACGTGCTAAATTTCGGGACGAAATTCTCTTAACAGGGGGAGAATGTGACAACCCTCAAAATTACATGTATCTGTACGATTTATTAATGATAATTAAAGTTCTTGATGACTGTGCTGAATTACTTAACTGCTTTCTGATTACTGTGTCATACTTACATGTGTTTTTTAACATACTAGTCTTGTGCAGAAAATTGACTAAATGGTCCCGTATGCTTTCCTGAGTGTTGGGAATTAAAAGTATTACAAAAAGATATATATATATAGGACACTATATGGAATAACTTAGCACTTTAACGGAACGGTATCCAACCGAACAACCGGTCATTACCCGGAACACTAAAATATTGCTAGAAGCATTGTCCTTATCTTTCTGAGCTAGTTATGGTTCCCGAACACCCTAACACCCACTAAAATACCAAGTAACTAACTACACCAACTAAACACATGGATTTGCATTGTTATCTAACAAATTACCATTCAAAGTTTCACTTAACCCCCCCCCCCATGTGTGTATTTCAGTCATCATAGGGCCCCACCATAGATTTCTCTAAATCCTCCATGATCTTGCTTTAAATCTTCCTAGGATTTGCCTAGATTATGTATGGTACTTGTGAGACATGTTAACCAAGGGTTAATGTCATTAGGTAGTTATAATATGGATGGAAGATCTCATTATCACCCACACTTGACCACCACCTCTCTCCCTCTTCTTCTTCCTTAACCCACGGCCCCAACCCCACCACCCACCACCTCCATTTTCAACCATCCTTCATGTATTCCAAGGTGAACTAGAGGTGAAAGGAACTAAGTTAGGAAGCTCGGTGCTCACGGAACTTGAAGGACCTCTCTCGTTTGCTATTATCCTCAACATTTTCATCTTGATCTTCCCTAGCTTAAAAGCTAGTAGTAAGCTTCTTTGATCCTCATTTACTTCATGTTTATGGTGGTTAATAGTTATTTTATGATGAAATCTCTAGAACACTAAAAGATCATAAACATAAGTGTTGAACACAAAGCTAATATGATGATGAAATAAGATGAAATCATGATAAGATGATGTTGTTTTGATTATGTGGTTGTTTGCTTGATGATTACTAGTAATATGATGTTTGATTATCATATGAAACTTGTTAAAGTATGATTAAAAACATGGTTTAACAAGTTAGAGATGATTATGTGCTTTTTATAAAATAATCATCTTCTTATTTAAAACATGAACTTGATAATAAAAATGATTTTCTTACAAAGTACTAAACCTAGTAGAATAGTAAACTTGTAAACCCAAGACTTGTGAATAGTCTTTCCTAAATAAACCAAGTTTAAAAGACGACTTTCGAAAGATCATGATTCTTACACTATTTTTGGAAAGAGATAAGTATATGGATGCTAGTGAGACATGAAAATGTTGTAAATAAATATTTTTGTAAAATATGTTCACAAGTTGTGAACATCCAAAAATCCCGAGGATGAGATTTTAACAAAAGTAAACACACTTTGGAGGGTAACTAAACCCACTAAACGCCTTACCAAGTTACTACGTGTTTTTATGAAACATCAAGTTCATGTTGGGTGGTAAATGGAATAGTTTGCCCTTGGTAAATTGTTGCTGTTTGTTGAATGATTTTTTTTTTGAAAAGAAAATGATATGCTTATTAGCATGGTCGCCTCCATTTACAAAGGAGACTCTGGCGAAATTTTCAAAAAATTCCAACACTTAGAAATTATTTTTCTAACAAGTGTTCACAAATACGTTTTAACTTTGCTTTTCAAAATAAACTTCGCCATGAGTTTTGTTACAAAAATACAAAGTATCGGAGGTTGATTTTTACAAGTAAAATGGTTAAATATATATTTAGAATATATATTTTATACTAGAACACATGTGTGAATACTTATTTATTTTGTGAGATAGTTATATTATTTTAAAGTAAAATAATATAACTTAACAAAGTACCTTGACATTAGAATTGTGTGGTACGTGATAGAAGTAATGAGTAGATAAACCGTACGTAGGATACGTGTTATGCATGCACGAAAAACTGATTGTTATCTGTACCTTATTAGGACATGCTTGATTTCTGATTATTAGAGTAACTAATCTAACCGAGCAAACCAAGGTGAGTTCACACTTTCTACAAGGCATGGGATTCCCGGTGGTTTGGGAATGGGTTAAGAAACTAAAATGGAACCTACATATCCTCCTTGGGTAGGATATGTACCGCCATCCTCCATAGGTAGGATGCCAATATTAATCCTGCGTATTCTCCTTGGGTAGAATACGTACGTTCGTCCTCCTTGGGTAGGACAACAACCTTAAACTACTAGCCAAAACTCTATCACCTAAGTCCCTCATTTTATATCGACTTAATCGCCGAGGCCGATGGCGAGCGGGTCATTAGTTAATAGCGCTATTAGGTTTAACAAACCTCACACCGTGTCGTTTGGACGGGCGTGTACTAATGGACTATGGCAAACTGTCAATGATGATAGACATTGGCGTATGGCACAACTATTGTTCGTCAGTTGTCGATATGGTATGGTCTAGTGGTTCACATGGGGAAGCCCCCACTAATTATGGGTATGGTTTGGGAAAGAAGGAATTGGTTAATCATTTTTTCAACTATGGGGCAACCCCCACGGCAAGTAAGCCAACTAAACCAAAACTATGTTTTTGAAACAACTTAAAACAAGCACCCAACTGTGAACTCGCTCAACTTTATTGTTGACTCGTTATTACATGCCTTACAGGTCGTTAGATGCTTATGGAGCTTGCACGAGGAGGAGGTCGTTGTGGGATATGGACTGTTATGTCCCGTGCTAAACATTTAATCCTTATAAACATATTAAACTTACGTATTGGACTTTAAACTTATGAACTATGGAACTTATGTTTTGGACTTAAGTTTTATGGTTCCACTGTCAACTTAAAGTCGGTTACTTTCTTTTGGTCATCAGTTATATTGTAGTTGGTTTTATCTACTTAATTACGTTGTTCAATATGATTGGTGGCTCGATCCGGGTCATGTCACGCCTCCAAGCGGTGATACTCCGCATGGTGGATTTTGGGGGTGTGACAATAAACAACAGTAGTAATCTAATTCAAGATAATTACGCGATCAAGTGAGGGATAAACTCGTATTTTAACATCATTAAGGGTTGTCCTATGGACCACCCGTCACATCCCCACATTTAACCGTTGCTTGTCCCAGGCAACTCATCAAAACCATTTCCAAAACAAATGATCAACATAAACCAAGCATAAACATGTAGTCCTTTTTACTAACCCTTTCTTAACACCCAAAATAACACACCCCTCGCTATATCTCTCCTCTCGGCAACAAGTAAGCACTTGCATTTGTAAGCTAGATACACAAAAGGCAAACGGGTGGTTGCACAACTATAGGCTTGTACCTAAATCGGTCCTTCTCCTCACAAGTTCCAAACATGAATGCAAATCAAAGGGGCTTTAAGGTTGTAACGTGGCTAGGTGTACGGGTAGGAAATGGAATATATATGTAGTAGCGAAGAACTTAACCCGGTCTTTTATTACACAATAACATAAACAAACAACTACCAAACTTAACTTCTATAAACAAGATAACTCAACATCAATTTTTTTCTTTTCATTGCTTTTTCCATTTTTTTTCTTTTTTCTTTCAAAGCAAACAAAGCTATCAAAGCAAACCTTCAACATAACATCAAACATATCTACACACTACTAAAACTACTACTAACACTATAAGACCGGGTCAAGTCGGGAAAATTTTTAGGTAACTAGCTAAGGGGTAACAAATGATCGGCTTTAGGCACAAAAATGGGCAACTAAATGTCCAAACCCCCGCCAATCTCGCAACCATGCTCATATATATAATTAATGAGGTCCAACCCCCCAAAACCAATACTCGCACACACTATGACGAGGCTACCTAAATGCCCTTATACTTTCTACATTCATATCCAATTAAGGCATCAAACCATATTCAAGCACAAGTTCTAATGCACCCCCACCGCTGCCACTCTCATCAAAGGCAAGTATTATTTATTTACAAGTGTGGCTTCAACTCTCACCAAGAACAAAGGGTATTAAGGGTTGCGTGACAACTATGTTCTGTAATCATCGTATAATGTAAAACAATGTCAGTTATCAATAAAACAATGTGCTTTGGTGTTATTATATGTGTTATTGTGTTTAATAATTTTACAATTTGATTCGATTCCGATTTCAAGCTTTAAATCAGTTTCTGGAAGGTTATACGCAAACTGGTGCGTAAACGCAATCAGTTTAACGCGACGTACACTCCGGAACTGTGACATAAGCCAAACATACCCTAAATATCCTTTACATAACTTAGAAATAAGTTTCAAAGGATTCGGTATGGCAAAAACATGTTTATTTGAACCAAAGAACTATTTGCGACAAAACTGCGAAACGAACGTTGGTGACCGCCCGGATAATATTTAAATCCCAAAAATATTCTGTTATGATTAAAATTTTATTTTTAATCAGGTCCGTATTGAAAAATAAATTAAAACGCTTAAAAACGTTATTTTTTCAAGTTTAAGCGCGTACCGCGTGTTTCTGCGTAACACAGTGCTTCTACTGCAAAACGCAGACAACACAGCCAGTCTTGGCAACTGAAATTTATTTCAGTAATATTTTGGCGAGTTTATTTTTATAGAATAATAAAAATAATTTAGAACGCCATAAATCGGGATTTAAACGCTAGATAAAATACCCGGTACCCAGTTAAACACCTACTTTTATCTTATTTACCAACAAAATTACACTTCACCCCCCCCCTACTCAACTTACGGTCACATAAGGGGGCCCCACTAAAAATATTTTCCAAGAACACTCCATATCTCTTTATGTCTTCTAAATCTCTACAAAATATTTCCAAGATCTCATAAGATCCTTCATGATATCTCTTATAAATCTTCCAAGATCTTGAGCACTCCTACAAGATCACACAACCCTCACTCTCTCCCCCTCCTACCACCGTCCCCTCTCTCTCTCCTCCATCTTCATCTTCTTCAAACCTTCAAGCTTTGTTCTTCAAAGTTCAACACCATTTCTAGCAAACTTCAAGTTAGAGTGAAGATCTAAAGGTGATTCCAAGGTGTTCTCAAGTGATTCAAGCTTCCTATCATCAAAATCTCATCCCACAACCTACTTGAATCTTGAAGGTATAACATTTATTTTTAAATCATACTTTAGATTCTTGGTTGTTCTTGATGATTTGAAGTTTCTCTTGAATCTTGGAATTTTTCACTAAACTTGAAATCTAAAAGAAATGGGTCTTGAAACAAATAAAAAAATGGTGATGTATATGTATATATATAACCGTACACAAATACATATGTGTTTGAGTTTTGAGCTTTATTTTGATAAAGTACTTGTTTAAGTGTTACATGTTCTTGAATGATGGTAAAAATGCAAGTATTTGGTGATTTATGTATGATATGTTAAATGTAAAGTACATCAGCAAATAAACATGAATATATCTCATATTTTATGTATCTAAACCCATATAAAATGATGATGTTATGATAGTATGCTTTAGGCACTTGTACATGAAGATACATATTGATGTAAAGCTCAAGAAATGGTAAAAAAGGGTTGTATGACAAAAATGTTTTAGATCAGGTTACAAACACTAAAAATAACATTTATTGGTATATTATAATGGCATGAAACTTTGACATAGGTTTGATACCTTTGCATGTTGTACATATAGCTTAAAAAGTGGTAAATTTTGTGAAATTTGCATGATTTATGTGCTTTGTTTAAGACCTGTACTATCATGAGTATAACCATTATTTTATTTAGTAAATAACATGGGTTGTGTTAAAATTTCAATTCGTTTCGATTTGGGATGGTTCGGGTAACGTTTGGTGCAAAACTACGCGGTAAAACGGTTAAAAATCGCCTTTTCGGAGGATTTTTACAAAACTGTTTTAGATCAGTAACCAAACTGATATTTTTTCTATAAAATTAAGTATTTTAACTTATATTAAGTTTACTTTGTGTTTGGTTAGTCATACGTGACTTCCGACGCCCAAAAATGTTACCGAAACGCTAAAATAAGTGTTTTTCAACATACACTAGAATGGGTTGTTCATGGGTTATTTTATGTGTTACAATGTGCTATGTGTTTTACAATATGTGTACGATGATGTGCTAGTGTTGACAAGTTTATGTGTATTACGCTTGAGTATATATATATACAAATACACCAAAATAATAAAAAATAATAACTTTTCGAGAAAAGTCAAAGTTATGTGAAAATTCTAAGTATAGAAGAAACTTCGGTATTTTTGTGGGTTTTTGATTATTAAAATCACTCTTATTTAATATAGGACGAATAAACAATTTGAGGGATTGTGTTAACATTTAAAAACGCACCCAAAGGTGAGTACATAGATCCACTCTTTTTACTATTTTCGATTGTTTTGGGGTGATTCATATGTATCAAAACGATTTCGATATTTTAACGATGGTTTCAAAAACGATTACGATGGTTTATACTAAACTAATAACGATTTCGACAATGTGAACGAACTTGTTGGTTGTAGTTACATAACAAATGACATTCATTAATTTTGGCCGAACCGACCAGTATTAGGTTATGGTACCATAGGATCCGACAAATCCCGTTATCAGACCGCACCCATGGTTATGTGTGGGTGAGGTGGGTAACGACTGAATCTGATGATTGTTAACTTACCCTTTGGAGGTTTGTTAATGCAAGAACGAGTTGAACGATGGACGAGTCACAAAGGTTTGAATGTTATTAGCGAGACGACCAAAAGTAGTTTTCACAATTAAAACAAGAACGATTGGAACGAGAACGATATTAAACGATTGTATGATTTTGAACGATTGAACGATTATGAACGATTTAAACAAATGAACAATGATCTATAACGGGAATGAGTTAAACGATGTTACACAACGAGGTTTATTAAACGATATAAACCATACGAGTTTTTATTGCAAAGACGATTTACGATTTGGTTTACGAAAACAAAGGTAATGGGATAAGATGTCACACCCCGAAATTATCAGAGCTGGCGTGACTGGACTGGTATCTTCATTGCACAGCGGAAGCAAATAAGCTAAGTCTTTTAGAAAAATGAACGCCACTAAGTACTCGTATCTCCAATGGTTTTCCTATTCCAACCGTGCCTTATCTTAGAACTGTAACCTGAGAAAGAAACATGCGAAAAAATCAACATAAAGTTGAGCGAGTTCATAGTTTGTTTGTAAAAGATTTGAAATAAATCTTTTGAATTGTGAAAGGTTTGAAATAAATCTTTTGAGTTGTGAAAGATTTGAAATAAATCTTTGGAATGACCGGTTTTTTTTTTTTTTTGAAATAGTATTGAGAAAATGAATTTAAAAATCATTTTCTTGCCAAGTTATATGGAAACGTTGTGTTTGTAACACGTTATGTTCATAAAACCATGTATTTGTAAAGCCTTGTATTTGTAATGTTCGCATAACCGTCAATGCCCACCCTGACTTTGACTCCTTACCCGCAAAATCATGTGCTTTGAATTTTGTATAAAACATGGTATTTTAATTTGTATGAACAAGTAGTTTCGTAAGTATATATATGTCCCTGGTATGTAGCAAATAAGGAAATAAAGAGATCACCAATGGTTTGCAAGGCCATTGATATGTGTGAAGTGCAAGTAGGAAGACTCAAACCTAGCAGATTTATGCGTTGGGTACAAAGTCACCCCGAGGTCCGTTCTGGTTGGGCCTGGGGCTGGGCTCGCTACACCCAGATAGATCTACTGCTCCTGTCCCTCGGTCCTACAATGAGGATTAATGGCCTCAAGTTTCTGCCTACCCACTCACATGATCTAAGTAGTAACCCTCCTTACGCTAAACATACCATGTGTAAAAATGTCTGTAAAAATTGTATCATGTATTTTACCCCAGCCTCTAAGGCTGAATCTCCCCAGCTACTAAGGCTGATCCTCCCCAGCCACTAAGGCTGGCCTCCCCAGCCACTAAGGTTGGCTCCTCATTCTCTATATATCATTACCAAACGATCCATCCCTAGTCATGAAAATCATTCATTTCGATAATACACCTTTGTTTTGTAAAAACCGGTATGTTTAGTATAAACCTTTCGTAAATCATTTGAGTTCCTTGAAATCCCTTTGTAATATGATTTAGAAATACTAGTGTTGTGTTTGTTAAAAACTTTGTTTGCTTTTGCAAAACGTGCATGTCTTTCCACCCCGAAAACATTTACAAAACTGTAAAATAGTAAAAAGTGGGGTTATGAACTCACCTGAATATTCCTGTGCAAAGCTAGCTAAATACGACTTCGTGATGTCGTTTCCAAGACGAGACTCGCTAGCGTGCATTCTACAATATTCCTAACACGGAATATCTAATAAGTTTCTAAATAAAAGCGGTAACTAGTCTACGTGTCACCAAGCTCTACCGAATCGTTAATCGAACGATTCAACGGTAAGTTGTTAACTTAATGGAAAAGATTAAGTTAAACTTTGTTTAGTTTCGCTTAATGTCGTAAGTAATCAATAAGTCTCGAAAAGACTTGATTCTCGAGAGATTTAAAAACAAATAAATATTTATATAAAAATATAAATATGTCGTTGTAATTGCGTTAGCCGTATCGAGAAGTAGTATGTGTATAAAAGAATATTTATACGAAAATAATATATGACAAACTCGTATGATATATCGCGTTTCGTATGAAAATAATATATAATAACTTGTATTATATATATCACGTCTTGTGTATATTTGCCAAAAATATACGTATATGCCGTTTCGGCGTTTGTAATAAATATAAAAAGTTATATTTATTTTGCGAAAGTATTATCGAGTTTGTTGGAAGTTTGAAATAAATAGATAAACTATATCTATTTTATAAAAGAATTCGTGTCGTTTATTACTTCAAATAAATATATAAACTATATTTATTTTAGCAAAACAATCGTCGTGTCGTTTGATATTTGAAATAAATATAAACTATATTTATTTTGATGAAACGAATTCGTGCTACGCGATGCTTGAAATAAATATATATACTATATTTATTTATAAAAAGAATTCGAGTTCGTTTGAAATAAATATAATAACTATATTTATTTTGTTATCGAAATATTTTTCGTATCGTGGTTCTCGTAAGTTGTAAGTTGTTGTCGAAGGAAACTTTATATTCGTATCTCGTAAAAGTCGCTTTATAACAATAGTTGTCGTTTTACAAGAAAAGCACGTTTTTATAATAAAACTCGTTTTATTTTACGGGTTTTCTCGAAAAACGGGCAGAGTTTCCTCTGTTTTTGGACGCCCCGACAACACAAGTTGTCGTTATTTTTATCAAAACACATTAGTCAATCGCCATATATCAATTTTCTAATCAAATATATAACACTTCATTAAATATAACACAACTTATAAATCGGTTTGGATTGGTCGAAGCTCGTTTGTCACGCAAGAGTAAAAATATAAAGATAACGTAAGGAAATCACGACTTAAACCATTACCAAAACTTTTGTCGAGTCGTCGAAACGTTAGACTGAGTTGACCGGGTCAACTGAGTTGAGCTGTTGACTGTGTTGACCGAGTTGACTTGGTTTGACCGAGTCAACTGAAACCGAAGCTGAGCCGATTGACTGAACCGCTTGACCCGAACCGAACCATTGACCAGCCTGACTTGTTGACCTGAACCGAACTGAGTTGACTCGCACCGAGATGAGTTGACCGAGTCAACCAGGTTAACTGAGTTAACTGAGTTAACCGAGTTAACCAGTCTGTTGACTGAACCAAAATTCCGAGACCCGAACCAAACCTTAACCCGAGCCGAGACCCACAACTAGAACCCGCTGACTTGTTGACTGAACCGCACCGAGACACCCGAAGCTGAAATTAGAACCGGAGTCGCGAATAACCACTATCGTCTTCACATCACCGATGAAACTCACCGGTCCGAAGCACAGACCGCCGGGGAATAGTCAAGGACCGCCGGTCCGAGTAAAGGACCACCGGTCACCACCACCACTGCCGACAACAGCAACCTCCGCCGCTCCTGATGTCGTGAATACCACCACCGCCGTCTGACCACCGGATAATTGATCGAACCGCCGGATAATCGATCGGACCGATGGTTTTTCTCTCTCTCTTTCAGTCTCTCTCTCTCTTCTGTTCGGTCGCCGCCGCACCACCACCGGTTCGTGGTGGTGGTGGTCCGTCTCTGAGTCGAATGGGGGGGGTACTGCTAGTGTGAGTGAAGAGGTGAGGTGAGTGAGGGTGTCGGAGCACCCGACCGGAAAACTCGCCAGAGCGCCGGAAGTCCGGCCGGTCAAGAGTGAACGAGGGAGAGAGAGATTTAGGGGGGGTTTGTTTGTTTGAGAGGTTATTGTTGTTGTTTGTCTGCAGATCAAAAGGTAAAGGTTGTATGGGTTTTATAATAATTCAAGTGGGTAAAGACTAAAGTTACTTCCTTATGTCTTGTGTGCATACATCTTGTATGGGTTTTGTGTCTCAAATCTTTGAGGCAAATATCTTACATAGAGATTTTGAGTAGATTTGCAGAGATTGTGTGAATCTTGTCAAGATTTAATATGTTAGGTGTAGATTTAGGCTTGTGGGTTTTGGGCTTGGGCCCAGGGCCCACAAGCCCATCTCATGTGTAAGTGGCCCATAATTCATACGAGACCCGATATCGCAACCCAAACTCCCTAAGCATAAAATATTCATGTAACCTCCATATTTGTCGGTGTCGTCAGTATTTTGTACGCTATCGGTCCGTTATCGCGTAATATTCAGCACATTTTCCGTAATTCACCACACGCGCACTGTATAGCTGAACAAACGTTCCTGGGCACTCCAAGGGCCTGGTTAAGTTAGTTTGCGCCGCGTTAATTACTTGTTAACCACGTAATTAGGTGTCGTAAATCACGGGTTGTCACATTCTCCCCCTGTTACAGAAATTTCGTCCTCGAAATTTAGACTATGTTATCTCCTCAGAATTGTGTTGTTCGCAGGTAAGTCCGAATAATAACAAAGTGAATAACCGCGTAATCAAAACAAGACTTATTCGAATCAGGTGAATTTAATGGCATTCCTCAACAATAAGAACCCATCGGTTTAAAAGAAATGTGTCTCAGTAATTGATGTCAAAGGAAACGAGACGTAATGATACAGTCACCAGTGCGACTAAGTTAACAAGGATCCAACAATGAACAGGAACTTCGACCAATCGAATTCCATACGAACGTTTATAACATGTAAATGAGTTCTAGGAGCAATAACATCCACTGGATGAACTTAGAATCAACAACCTCAAATGTACTAGTTTGCATGAAACGCTCGATCGTGATCAGCGCAAGCTGCAAGTTATACCGACGCCACAAGGTGTCGCAATGAATGGAACAATTCAATAATAGGGGTGATCGAACAAGTATCACCTGTGTTTTGTATGAAACGTTCAATCATGATTAGCCCAAGCTACAAGTTTGTGCTGACACCACAAGGTGTCGTAGTGATTCAAATGATTCAATAATAGTGGTGACCCAACAAATTCACCGTGTTTGAAGTCAAATGAAAGCGCAATAAAGTGAATCTTGAAAGTTTGTTTTAAATGACATAGGATTTTCAATTGAAAATAGAACATCAAGGAAACAATGTTTTCGATCGAAGGTGAAGAAGCAATGAATGTCGCAACGTATTCGATCGATGTTGAAAGAACCGTTATGAGGTACACCGGAATATGAAATGAATTTGTGTACCATTGTCTTAGCACACAATTGTGTTAAGAATGTTGTAATGTGATAAATCAAAGCGGATTTAATCTGAATCAATATATAAATAGTTAAATCCGTGCATAAGATACGTAAACGAGTTTAGCGCAAGGTTCAAATAAGTGAAAACGCCACCACAAGGTGTCGAAATCAACAATTTAATGGAGTCGAATACCAAACAAGTTTACCACGACTCGGAACAAATGAAGTGTTCATTAAAAATTGATTTGAATATGATGCTCCCAATACATCATATGGTGTCTCGAATCGAATAAGTGTAATGAGCAAGTTCAAACAATTGAACTTGGTTTTAGCGCAATCCGACAATAGATATATGTATCGATAAAAAAAACTTCCGGCATGGTCACAACGAAAAACCATGTATGTAACTTGTAAAGAAATGATCGTGACACAATGACCATTAAGAGGAGTAGAGATACGAAAATCTACTCAGTAAATGTGAAATTCGAAATTTCAGTAATAGAAATTTGAGGACTTTACCTGGGGTTTCGTGTGACGACCAATTGTTAGGTGACATTACCATGGAATGTCGAACATAGCGTATTCGTCATTAGTCAGGTAGGGGGGGATGCGGAGACAATCGTCTTCTTCCTGGCGTGATTCGTGTCATTGCAGGATCGCGTGACAAGTTGTCATTTCCTGATCGTTAGTTCTCCTGCTGACAGGGATCTAGCGTCGTCGTTAAATTTGCGTCATCGTTCCTTCTCAAAGGCCTCGCCTCGATAGTCGTATGTGTCGTACTTCAACCTCCGTTGATGTATAGCTTAAGTTTCACGTATGCCTGTGCACTAGCGTTACGTTCTGCGTAGAATGTGATGTACTTCGACAGCCGTTGACGTAAAGTTTGAGTTTCATGTATTCTTGTGCAGTCGTTTTGTTATGCGTAGGCTGCCTGCTCGGGAAGTTCAAATATCACAGACAATATGGATAATAATGTGTGCCCGAGTTAATATTCGCGGTTCATACGTGATGACCTTTAATAAACACACACATGTGCAATTAATCAATCATATAATCAAATAAACATGTTAGTCATCAACAAGCAATCAAGTAATTTCCCCTAGTCCCACTAGTCTATCCTCCCAGCCTCTCAGACTGAATCTCCTAGTCCCACTATACTATCCTCCCAGCCTCTCAGACTGAATTTCCTAGCCCCACTATACTATCCTCCCAGCCTCTCAGACTGAATCTCCTAGTCTCTCAGACTACCTCCTTGTTCCGAAGGTCTTAAATGCATGTTTCCTAAACTCTCAGAGTGTTGTGTACTGTATGTAATTGTTTTGTGTACCGTGTATAAAACATCACAATAGCGTATGTTTGAAAACAAAATTTTGACTGTTTGCTTTCCGGCAACGGTTGGAGACCATATTCGAGTACTGGGCGTTCTGTATATATTCAACGTCTTAATAGTCTAAGTTCCCAGAGGAAAGTGAGGTTAGAGCCTAGGTATCTCACCAGAAACCTAATTCGCTGTATCCTATAGCTCTGATACCAATCTGTCACACCCCGAAATTATCAGAGCTGGCGTGACTGGACTGGTATCTTCATTGCACAGCGGAAGCAAATAAGCTAAGTCTTTTAGAAAAATGAACGCCACTAAGTACTCGTATCTCCAATGGTTTTCCTATTCCAACCGTGCCTTGTCTTAGAACTGTAACCTGAGAAAGAAACATGCGAAAAAATCAACATAAAGTTGAGCGAGTTCATAGTTTGTTTGTAAAAGACTTGAAATAAATCTTTTGAGTTGTGAAAGGTTTGAAATAAATCTTTTGAGTTGTGAAAGGTTTGAAATAAATCTTTTGAGTTGTGAAAGATTTTAAATAAATCTTTGGAATGACCGGTTTTTTTTTTTTGAAATAGTATTGAGAAAATGAATTTAAAAATCATTTTCTTGCCAAGTTATATGGAAATGTTGTGTTTGTAACACGTTATGTTCATAAAACCATGTATTTGTAAAGCCTTGTATTTGTAATGTTCGCATAACCGTCAATGCCCACCCTGACTTTGACTCCTTACCTGCAAAATCATGTGCTTTGAATTTTGTATAAAACATGGTATTTTAATTTGTATGAACAAGTAGTTTCGTAAGTATATATATGTCCCTGGTATGTAGCAAATAAGGAAATAAAGAGATCACCAATGGTTTGCAAGGCCATTGATATGTGTGAAGTGCAAGTAGGAAGACTCAAACCTAGCAGATTTATGCGTTGGGTACAAAGTCACCCCGAGGTCCGTTCTGGTTGGGCCTGGGGCTGGGCTCGCTACACCCAGATAGATCTACCGCTCATGTCCCTCGGTCCTACAATGAGGATTAATGGCCTCAAGTTTCCGCCTACCTACTCACATGATCTAAGTAGTAACCCTTCTTACGCTAAACATACCATGTGTAAAAATGTCTGTAAAAATTGTATCATGTATTTTACCCCAGCCTCTAAGGCTGAATCTCCCCAGCCACTAAGCCTGATCCTCCCCAGCCACTAAGGCTGGCCTCCCCAGCCACTAAGGCTGGCTCCTCATTCTCTATATATCATTACCAAACGATCCATCCCTAGTCATGAAAATCATTCATTTCGATAATACACCTTTGTTTTGTAAAAACCGGTATGTTTAGTATAAACCTTTCGTAAATCATTTGAGTTCCTTGAAATCCCTTCGTAATATGATTTAGAAATACTAGTGTTGTGTTTGTTAAAAACTTTGTTTGCTTTTGCAAAACGTGCATGTCTTTCCACCCCGAAAACATTTACAAAACTGTAAAATAGTAAAAAGTGGGGTTATGAACTCACCTGAATATTCCTGTGCAAAGCTAGCTAAATACGACTTCGTGATGTCGTTTCCAAGACGAGACTCGCTAGCGTGCATTCTACAATATTCCTAACACTGAATATCTAATAAGTTTCTAAATAAAAGCTGTAACTAGTCTACGTGTCACCGAGCTCTACCGAATCGTTAATCGAACGATTCAACGGTAAGTTGTTAACTTAATGGAAAAGATTAAGTTAAACTTTGTTTAGTTTCGCTTAATGTCGTAAGTAATCAACAAGTCTCGAAAAGACTTGATTCTCGAGAGATTTAAAAACAAATAAATATTTATATAAAAATATAAATATGTCGTTGTAATTGCGTTAGCCGTCTCGAGAAGTAGTATGTGTATAAAAGAATATTTATACGAAAATAATATATGACAAACTCGTATGATATATCGCGTTTCGTATGAAAATAATATATAATAACTTGTATTATATATATCACGTCTTGTGTATATTTGCCAAAAATATACGTATATGCCGTTTCGGCGTTTGTAATAAATATAAAAAGTTATATTTATTTTGCGAAAGTATTATCGAGTTTGTTGGAAGTTTGAAATAAATAGATAAACTATATCTATTTTATAAAAGAATTCGTGTCGTTTATTACTTCAAATAAATATATAAACAATATTTATTTTAGCAAAACAATCGTCGTGTCGTTTGATATTTGAAATAAATATAAACTATATTTATTTTGATGAAACGAATTCGTGCTACGCGATGCTTGAAATAAATATATATACTATATTTATTTATAAAAAGAATTCGAGTTCGTTTGAAATAAATATAATAACTATATTTATTTTGTTATCGAAATATTTTTCGTATCGTGGTTCTCGTAAGTTGTAAGTTGTTGTCGAAGGAAACTTTATATTCGTATCTCGTAAAAGTCGCTTTATAACAATAGTTGTCGTTTTACAAGAAAAGCACGTTTTTATAATAAAACTCGTTTTATTTTACGGGTTTTCTCGAAAAACGGGCAGAGTTTCCTCTGTTTTTGGACGCCCCGACAACACAAGTTGTCGTTATTTTTATCAAAACACATTAGTCAATCGCCGTATATCAATTTTCTAATCAAATATACAACACTTCATTAAATATAACACAACTTGTAAATCGGTTTGGATTGGTCGAAGCTCGTTTGTCACGCAAGAGTAAAAATATAAAGATAACGTAAGGAAATCACGACTTAAACCATTACCAAAACTTTTGTCGAGTCGTCGAAACGTTAGACTGAGTTGACCGGGTCAACTGAGTTGAGCTGTTGACTGTGTTGACCGAGTTGACTTGGTTTGACCGAGTCAACTGAAACCGAAGCTGAGCCGTCTGACTGAACCGCTTGACCCGAACCGAACCATTGACCAGCCTGACTTGTTGACCTGAACCGAACTGAGTTGACTCGCACCGAGCTGAGTTGACCGAGTCAACCAGGTTAACGGAGTTAACTGAGTTAACTGAGTTAACCGAGTTAACCGGTCTGTTGACTGAACCAAAATTCCGAGACCCGAACCAAACCTTAACCCGAGCCGTGACCCACAACTAGAACCCGCTGACTTGTTGACTGAACCGCACCGAGACACCCGAAGCTGAAATTAGAACCGGAGTCGCGAATAACCACTATCGTCTTCACATCACCGGTGAAACTCACCGGTCCGAAGCACAGACCGCCGGGGAAAAGTCAAGGACCGCCGGTCCGAGTAAAGGACCACCGGTCACCACCACCACTGCCGACAACAGCAACCTCCGCCACTCCTGATGTCGTGAATACCACCACCGCCGTCTGACCACCGGATAATTGATCGGACCGCCGGATAATCGATCGGACCGATGGTTTTTCTCTCTCTCTTTCAGTCTCTCTCTCTTTTCTGTTCGGTCGCCGCCGCACCACCACCGGTTCGTGGTGGTGGTGGTCCGTCTCTGAGTCGAATGGGGGGGGGTAGTGCTAGTGTGAATGAAGAGGGGAGGTGAGTGAGGGTGTCGGAGCACCCGACCGGAAAACTCGCCAGAGCGCCGGAAGTCCGGCCGGTCAAGAGTGAACGAGGGAGAGAGAGATTTAGGGGGGGGGGGTTTGTTTGTTTGAGAGGTTATTGTTGTTGTTTGTCTGCAGATCAAAAGGTAAAGGCTGTATGGGTTTTATAATAATTCAAGTGGGTAAAGACTAAAGTTACTTCCTTTTGTCTTGTGTGCATACATCTTGTATGGGTTTTGTGTCTCAAATCTTTGAGGCAAATATCTTACATAGAGATTTTGAGTAGATTTGCAGAGATTGTGTGAATCTTATCAAGATTTAATATGTTAGGTGTAGATTTAGGCTTGTGGGTTTTGGGCTTGGGCCCAGGGCCCACAAGCCCATCTCATGTGTAAGTGGCCCATAATTCATACGAGACCCGATATCGCAACCCAAACTCCCTAAGCATAAAATATTCATGTAACCTCTATATTTGTCGGTGTCGTCAGTATTTTGTACGTTATCGGTCCGTTGTCGCGTAATATTCAGCAGATTTTCCGTAATTCACCACACGCGCACTGTATAGCTGAACAAACGTTCCTGGGCACTCCAAGGGCCTGGTTAAGTTAGTTTGCGCTGTAAACACTATTTATTATCGCATTAATTACTTGTTAACCACGTAATTAGGTGTCGTAAATCACGGGTTGTCACATAAGATTCTTGGCATCAAGACCTGTTTGACTTGGTTATTCATTTTACAATACAAATGGTTTACAAAACAAGGTTTTCTAATATCGATTAACGAGGTTGTACGAGTTATTTAAATGAATAAACGAGCCATGAATCTGACACACACAGAAAAACTATGTGCGCCAGCATTTCTTTGCTGACTTTGGTTTTACACATGTTTCAGGTGATGTTGCTTAATGTTGATTGCGAATAGGATGCATGCTCACTTAGGACTGGACGAGGCCTTAGTGATTTAATAACGATGATAGACTATGTTTGACTTGCTTATTTAACTTTAAGACAATGTTTGATATTTAATAAAACGAAACTCTTTGTATCCATTGTTTGAAACAATAATTCTGTTACAACACTCCTCGAAGTTTCCGCCACGGTTTGTTGTTTTACGTGGTCGGGGTATGACAGAAGAGTTGGTATCAGAACCAATGGTTATAGGGAATTAGGTTATTAGTAAAATTTTGACCTAGACTATTACTTTCTAGGACCCCAACGCGAGTTGATTTGCGTTTAGATTTTTTTTAAAACAAAATACGAATCTGCTTCGAAAATTAATCATCCGTTCTAGGATGATTGATTACTAGGATTTGAACCCTCTGTTGTGAGGTTTTGAACCCTCCCAGTTTGACTCATTTTGGCTTAGTGCCTTCTGAGTTTTCAAATCTCGTTAAAGTTTGGGTCTAAATAATGTGAACACGTGCAAACTGGAAGAGTGAATGCCTATACTCTGAGTTTTCTGTCTAAGGCTAGAGTGTTCGTACAAATGCACATAATCGGACCAGTCACTCTTACCTGGGAACTCTTGGGGTGAGTGTTCACTTATAGGCGAGCATGTCTTCGCGATACATTATTTTGATTCATTACTTTGATTAGTCACTACGTGTCGTTTGTTTGTTCAAAGTAACGAACAACTGATCGCCTTCCTTATGTTTCGTCGATATTTTCAATACCTCTTTTGTTTTTGCTAATTGTCGACCTCACTCGTTTCTCAATTTTCCTTGTTAGACAATGCCTCCTCGACGTGATGCACAAACTTTCACTGCTGAAGTAGTCGCAACCCTTATCTCTCAACAAATGGCTGCTGTGCTTCCAGGCATTGTAACCCAAATCCACGAGCTATACAACAACAATAATAACAATGCACAATGTAATTTCAATAGTTTCAATTCTGCTAAGCCGCTAAAGTTTTCTGGGTCACAAGGAGCAACTGCACTCCTTCAATGTTCGAAAGTATCGAGAACACATTCAGACATGTGCAATGTCCGAATGGGCGTATGGTTGAATTTGCATCAAGTGTGTTTGAGAAGCGTGCTCTTACATGGTGGAAGGGAGTGATGCGCGATAGGGGTGCCGAAGTGGCATTGGCACAAACATGGGAAGAGCTTCGAGCCCTCATGATGAGAGAGTTTTGTCCCCGTCACGAAATTCGAGCTTTGGAGCGAGAGTTTGATGATCTCAAACAAGATGGGGGAGAACACCGTCCGTATACGGATCGGTTTAAGGAGCTCAGTCTGTTGTGTCCTACTATGGTTACCTCGTTGGATAAAGCGATAGAGAGGTATATCGATGGTTTACCCGATTCCATACAAGATATTGTGACTGGCGTCAATCCTACTACTGTTCGTCAAGCAATCGAGTTATCTGCTACCCTGATTAAGTCGCAAGTCAGGAAGGGTAAACTTACCTGCAAGGGTGAAAAGAAGAAGTCGACCGAGTCGGTCAAGGAAAAGGGTAAGGGTAAGAAAGGTGAGTCGTCGAAGAAGTCGAGAAAGCGAAAGGGTGCTCAGAACTTTGCAGTTACTGCTCAGAACCCTCAGAACACACCAGCTCAACCGCCTGCGAAGAAAGCATATGCTGGTAACGCACCTCATTGTGCTCGCTGCAACGGTCATCATGTTGCACAACAAGCTTGTAGGAAATGCACAACGTGTGGTAAACTTGGGCATCTGGCCAACGTCTGTCGATTGGGTCAGAATCAAGCTGCTCAGGTTCAAGCCCCAGTTCAGGGGAATGCTGCCAGATTCCCACCGGGTTCATGTTTCAATTGTGGAGAGCTTGGTCACTACCGCAACAACTGTCCGAGGTTGGCAAATGCAAATCCGAACGTGAATGTCAATGTCAATGCGAATGCAAATCCCGCTCGTGGACAAGTATTCAATCTAAATGCAAACGAGGCGCGAGCTGACAACCTCGTCGTCGATGGTACGTTTCTTGTTAACAATCGACCTGCATCCATTCTTTTTTATTCTGGTGCTGATAGAAGTTTTGTTTCATTATCTTTCGAACCTTTGCTTGCGATACCTAGAACTAAACTGAGGAAACCCTTATCTGTCGAAGTTGTTGCTGGTAAACCTCTTGTTCTCAATTCTGTTATTCGTGATTGTCAGTTAAACCTTGATAACCATCTTTTTCCCATTGACCTCACGCCGATGCAACTTGGGAGTTTCGATATTATCGTTGGGATGGATTGGTTAACCAAACATCATGCTGAGGTGGTTTGTTTCGATAAGATTGTTCGTATTCCTCTTCCGTCTAGCGATGTTCTGGAAGTTCGTGGCGAGAAGCCATCTGGTGGTTTGAAGCTTATGTCGTGTATGAAGGCCCAAAGATATTTGCGAAAAGGATATGTTGCTTTCCTGGCACATGTAACCGAGGAGAAAGGCAAGAGCAAGAGTATTCAGGATATTCTGATTGTTCGGGATTATCCAGAGGTGTTTCCCGATGAACTGCCTGGTTTGCCTCCAGTTCGTCAAGTCGAGTTTCATAATGACCTTGTACCCAATGCCAACCCGATTGCGAAAGCACCTTATCGTCTTGCACCATCGGAAATGCAAGATTTATCGAAATAGCTTCAAGAGTTGTCTGATAAAGGATTCATCCGTCCGAGCTTTTCGCCTTGGGGAGCTCCCGTCCTCTTTGTGAAAAAGAAAGATGGATCTTTTCAAATGTGTATCGATTATCATGAGCTTAATAAGCTTACCATCAAGAATCGATATCCCCTACCTAGAACTGATGATCTCTTCGACCAGCTGCAAGGTGCTTCATGCTTTTTAAAGATCGATCTGCGATCTGGGTATCATCAACTTCGTGTATTCGAAGAAGATATTCCCAAAACTGCATTCCGTACGAGATATGGGCATTACGAGTTCACTGTCATACCCTTTGGTTTGACAAATGCCCCAGCTATCTTCATGGACTTAATGAATAGGGTTTGTAAACCTTATTTAGATAAGTTCATCATTGTGTTCATCGATCTCATTTATTCAAAGTCTCAAGCCGACCACAAGCAACACCTTCGTTTGACATTGGAACTCCTAAAGAAGGAACAACTTTTTGCTAAATTATCCAAGTGTGAATTTTGGCTTAAAGAAGTTCAGTTTTTGGGTCTTGCTGGTTATTATCGTCGATTCATTTCTAATTTCTCAAAGATCACGGTTCCACTCACTGCTTTGACTCAGAAAAATAAGCCTTTTGAGTGGGGACCTAAGCAAGAAGAAGCGTTCCAAACGTTGAAACGAAAGCTCTGTGATGCTCCTGTTTTATCTCTACCTGAGGGAAACGATGATTTTGTTGTCTATTGTGACGCGTTGAATCTAGGACTTGGTTGCGTTCTTACGCAACGAGGTAAAGTCATAGCTTATGTGTCTAGACAGTTGAAAGTTCACGAGAAGAACTATACGACTCATGATCTTGAGTTAGGAGCTGTGGTTTTTGCGCTTAAAATCTGGAGACACTACCTCTATGGAATGAAGTGTGTGGTTTTCACAGACCACAAAAGTCTCCAGCATATTATCAATCAGAAGGAGCTGAACATGAGGCAACGACGTTGGGTTGAACTCTTAAACGATTATGATTACGAGATCCGCTACCATCCTGGTAAGGCGAATGTCGTAGCCGATGCGCTTAGTCAAAAGGAACGAGTCAAGCTTCATTCTGTTCAAACTCTATCTGATATTCAATCTCGTGTACTTCAAGCTCAACGATCTTGTGTGATCAAGGGCTTATTGAAAAATGAGCTACCGCTTCAACTTGAGCTTAAAATCGAAAGGAAAGACGATGGTTTACTCTATTTCATGGATCGTTTATGGATTCCGAAACAAGACTATCTTCGCACCTTGGTAATGGACGAATCTCACAAGTCTCGATATTCTATCCATCCTGGTGCTGATAAAATGTACAAGGATCTTCGTACTCAGTTCTGGTGGCCTGGTATGAAGAAGGATGTTGCCTTGTATGTATCGAAATGCCTAACTTGTCTCAAAGTCAAGGCCGAACATCAACGACCTTCTGGTTTTCTTGTACAACCAGAGATACCGGTTTGGAAGTGGGAGAACTTTGCAATGGATCTCATCACTAAGTTACCGCGTACGTTTAAAGGTCATGATGCTATTTGGGTTGTTGTCGATCGTTTGACAAAATCTGCTCACTTCTTACCAATCCGTGAGGATTTCTCTGCTGAAAAGCTTGCCAAGATCTATGTAGACGAGATTGTATCATGACATGGTGTTCCTTTAGATATCATTTTCGATCCTTGTGCTCGATTTTCATCTCATTTTTGGAAGACCATGCAATCTGCTTTGGGAACCCAACTGAATCTAAGCACTGCTTATCATCCCCAAATAGATGGTCAATCTGAGAGGACGATTCAAACTTTGGAGGATATGCTTAGAGCATGCGTGATAGACTTTGGTGGTAATTGGGATTCTCACCTTCCACTGATCGAGTTCTCTTACAACAACAGTTATCATGCTAGCATTAATATGGCACCATTCGAAGCTCTCTACGGTCGAAAATGTCGTTCACCTGTGTGTTGGAATGAGATCGGTGAAGCTCAGCTGACTAGACCTGAACTCATTCTGGAAACAACAGACAAAATCAAGAAAATTCGCGATAATCTTGTGACAGCTAGAAGCCGTCAAAAGAGTTATGCGGATTTGCGACGCAAGCCCTTAGAATTTCAAATCGGAGACCGTGTCCTACTCAAGGTGTCACCTTGGAAGGGAGTGGTGAGATTTGGAAAGAAAGGAAAACTTGCACCACGATATGTTGGACCATTTAAGATTGTTGAAAGAGTTGGAAAGGTTGCCTATCGACTAGAGCTACCTCCAGAGCTTGGAAATATTCATCCGACTTTTCACGTGTCCAATTTGCAAAAGTGTTTAGCTGATGCTGATCTTCATATTCCTCTCGACGAGATTCAAATCGATGAAACAATGCACTTTGTCGAGAAACCTGTGGAGATAACGGAACGTGCATACAAACAGTTGAAGAACAAACGGATTCATTTGGTCAAAGTTCGCTGGGAATCCAAACGTGGCCCCGAGTTTACTTGGGAACGTAAGGACCAGATGAAGATGAAATATCCGCATTTGTTTTCACAAGTTTCCTCTAAATAAAATTTCGGGACGAAATTTCGTAAAGTAGGGGAGACTGTGACAACTGTGTTGTGTAATCATCGTATAATGTAAAACAATGTCAGTTATCAATAAAACAATGTGCTTTGGTGTTATTATATGTGTTATTGTGTTTAATAATTTTACAATTTGATTCGATTCCGATTTCAAGCTTTAAAACACTTTCTGGAAGGTTATACGCAAACTGGTGCGTAAACGCAATCAGTTTAATGCGACGTACACTCCGGAACTGCGACATAAGCCTAACATACCCTAAATATCCTTTACATAACTTAGAAATAAGTTTCGAAGGATTCGGTATGGCAAAAACATGTTTATTTGAACTAAAGAACTATTTACGACAAAACTGCGAAACGAACGTTGGTGACCGCCCGGATAATATTTAAATCCCAAAAATATTCTGTTATGATTAAAATTTTATTTTTAATCAGGTCCGTATTGAAAAATAAATTAAAACGCTTAAAAACGTTATTTTTTCAAGTTTAAGCGCGTACCGCGTGTTTCTGCGTAACACAGTGCTTCTACTACAAAACGCAGACAACACAGCCAGTCTTGGCAACTAAAATTTATTTCAGTAATATTTTGGTGAGTTTATTTTTATAGAATAATAAAAATAATTTAGAACGCCATAAATCGGGATTTAAACGCTAGATAAAATACCCGGTACCCAGTTAAACACCTACTTTTATCTTATTTACCAACA
This sequence comes from Helianthus tuberosus, assembly GCA_030545235.1. Taxonomy (NCBI): domain Eukaryota; kingdom Viridiplantae; phylum Streptophyta; class Magnoliopsida; order Asterales; family Asteraceae; genus Helianthus; species Helianthus tuberosus. The sequence goes on along the minus strand of JARYGA010028038.1, from coordinate 793,269 downwards.
AAATTACACTTCACCCCCCCCCCTACTCAACTTACGGTCACATAAGGGGGCCCCACTAAAAATATTTTCCAAGATCACTCCATATCTCTTTATGTCTTCTAAATCTCTACAAAATATTTCCAAGATCTCATAAGATCCTTCATGATATCTCTTATAAATCTTCCAAGATCTTGAGCACTCCTACAAGATCACACAACCCCCATTCTCTCTCCCTCCTACCACCGTCCCCTCTCTCTCTCCTCCATCTTCATCTTCTTCAAACCTTCAAGCTTTGTTCTTCAAAGTTCAACACCATTTCTAGCAAACTTCAAGTTAGTGTGAAGATCTAAAGGTGATTCCAAGGTGTTCTCAAGTGATTCAAGCTTCCTATCATCAAAATCTCATCCCACAACCTACTTGAATCTTGAAGGTATAACATTTATTTTTAAATCATACTTTAGATTCTTGGTTGTTCTTGATGATTTGAAGTTTCTCTTGAATCTTGGAATTTTTCACTAAACTTGAAATATAAAAGAAATGGGTCTTGAAACAAATAAAAAAATGGTGATGTATATGTATATGTATAACTGTACACAAATACATATGTGTTTGAGTTTTGAGCTTTATTTTGATAAAGTACTTGTTTAAGTGTTACATGTTCTTGAATGATGGTAAAAATGCAAGTATTTGGTGATTTATGTATGATATGTTAAATGTAAAGTACATCAGCAAATAAAAATGAATATATCTCATATTTGATGTATCTAAACCCATATAAAATGATGATGTTATGATAGTATGCTTTAGGCACTTGTACATGAAGATACATGTTGATGTAAAGCTCAAGAAATGGTAAAAAAGGGTTGTATGACAAAAATGTTTTAGATCAGGTTACAAACACTAAAAATAACATTTATTGGTATATTATAATGGCATGAAACTTTGACATAGGTTTGATAGCTTTGCATGTTGTACATATAGCTTAAAAAGTGGTAAATTATGTGAAATTTGCATGATTTATGTGCTTTGTTTAAGACCTGTACTATCATGAGTATAACCATTATTTTATTTAGTAAATAACATGGGTTGTGTTAAAATTTCAATTCGTTTCGATTTGGGATGGTTCGGGTAACGTTTGGTGCAAAACTATGCAGTAAAACGGTTAAAAATCGTCTTTTCGGAGGATTTTTACAAAACTGTTTTAGATCAGTATCCAAACTGATATTTTTGCTATAAAAATAAGTATTTTAACTTATATTAAGTTTACTTTGTGTTTGGTTAGACATACGTGACTTCCGACGCCCAAAAATGTTACCGAAACGCTAAAATAAGTGTTTTTCAACATACACTAGAATGGGTTGTTCATGGGTTATTTTATGTGTTACAATGTGCTATGTATTTTACAATATGTGTACGATGATGTGCTAGTGTTCACAATATTATGTGTATTACACTTGAGTATATATATATACAAATACACCAAAATAATCAAAAATAATAACTTTTCGAGAAAACTCAAAGTTATGTGAAAATTCTAAGTATCGGAGAAACTTCGGTATTTTTGTGGGTTTTTTGATTATTAAAATCACTCTTATTTAATATAGCACGAATAAACAATTTGAGGGATTGTGTTAACATTTAAAAACGCACCCAAAGATGAGAACATAGATCCCCTCTTTTTACTATTTTTCGATTGTTTTGGGGTGATTCATATGTATCAAAACGATTTCGATATTTTAACGATGGTTTCAAAAACGATTACGATGGTTTATACTAAACTAATAATTATTTCGACAATGTGAACGAACTTGTTGTTTGTAGTTACATAACGAATGACATTCATTAATTTTGGCCGAACCGACCAGTATTAGGTTATGGTACCATAGGATCTGACAAATCCCGTTATCAGACCGCACCCATGGTTATGTGTGGGTGAGGTGGGTAACGACTGAATCTGATGATCGTTAACTTACCCTTTGGAGGTTTGTTAATGCAAGAACAAGTTGAACGATGGACGAGTCACAAAGGTTTGAATGTTATTCGCGAGACGACCAAAAGTAGTTTTCACAATTAAAACAAGAACGATTGGAACGAGAACGATATTAAACGATTGTATGATTTTGAACTATTGAACGATTATGAACGATTCAAACAAATGAACGATGATCTATAACAGGAACGAGTTAAACGATGTTACACAACGAGGTTTACTAAACGATATAAACCATACGAGTTTTTATTGCAAAGACGATTTACGATTTGGTTTACGAAAACAAATGTTTTGGGATAAGATTCATTGCATCAAGGTTTATACATTATAACCAACCTGTTTGACTTGGTTATTCATTTTACAATACAAATGGTTTACAAAACAAGGTTTTCTAATATCGATTAACGAGGTTGTACGAGTTATTTAAACGAATAAACGAGCCATGAATCTGGCACTCACACAAAAACTATGTGCTCGCCAGCATTTCTTTGCTGACTTTGTTTTTACATATGTTTCAAGTGATGTTGCTTAATGTTGATTGCGAATAGGATGCATGCTCACTTAGGACTGGACAAGGCCTTAGTGATTTAATAACGATGATAGACTATGTTTGACTTGCTTATTTAACTTTAAGACAATGTTTGATATTTAATAAAATGAAACTCTTTGTATCCATGGTTTGAAACAATAATTCTGTTACAACACTCCACGACGTTTCCGCCACGGTTTGTTGTTTTACGTGGTCGGGGTGTGACAGAAGAGTTGGTATCAGAGCCAATGGTTATAGGGAATTAGGTTATTAGTAAAATTTTGACCTAGACTATTACTTTCTAGGACCCCAACACGAGTTGATTTGCGTTTAGATTTTTTTTATTTAAACAAAATACGAATCTGCTTCGAAAATTAATCTTCCGTTCTAGGATGATTGGTTACTAGGTTTTGAACCCTCCCAGTTTGACTCATTTTGGCTTAGTGCCTTCTGAGTTTTCAAATCTCGTCAAAGTTTGGCTCTAAATAATGTGAACACGTGCAAATTGGAAGAGTGAATGCCTGTACCCTGAGTTTTCTGTCTAAGGCTAGAGTGTTCGTACAAATCCACAAAATCGGACCAGTCACTCTTACCTGGGAACTCTTGGGGTGAGTGTTCACTTATAGGCGAGCATGTCTTCGCGATACATTATTTTGATTCATTACTTTGATTTGTCACCGCGTGTCGTTTGTTTGTTCAAAGTAACGAACAACTGATCGCCTTCCTTATGTTTCGTCGATATTTTCAATACCTCTTTTGTTTTTCCTAATTTTCGACCTCACTCGTTTCTTAATTTTCCTTGTTAGACAATGCCTCCTCGACGTGATGCACAAACTTTCACTGCTGAAGAAGTCGCAGCCCTTGTCTCTCAACAAATGGCTGCTGTGCTTCTAGGCGTTGTGACCCAAATCCACGAGCTATACAACAACAATAATAACAATGCACAACGTAATTTCAAGAGTTTCAATTCTGCTAAGCCGCTAAAGTTTTCTGGGTCACAAGGAGCAACTGCACTCCTTCAATGGTTCGAAAGTATCAAGAACACATTCAGACATGTGCAATGACTGAATGGGCGTAAGGTTGAATTTGCATCAAGTGTGTTTGAGAAGCGTGTTCTTACATGGTGGAACGGAGTGATGCGCGATAGGGGTGCCGAAGTGGCATTGGCACAAACATGGGAAGAGCTTTGAGCCCTCATGATGAGAGAGTTTTGTCACACCCCAACCACGTAGAACATACAAAACGTGGCGGAAATGTCGGGGAGTGTTGTAACAGAATTAATTGTTTCAAATCCATGGCAATTGAAGTTTCGTTTTTTTTTATTTAAAAGTGTTACAATGTCTTAACAAACAAGGAAATACAACATAATTAACTAGTCTTGCGTCTTTTATTGTCACTAAAGCCCAAGTCTGCCTATGTGTATCTTGATCATCTTATGCAACAGCTCCTGAAAAACACATGTGAAAATAGGTACGTCAGCATAAAAATGCCTGTGAGATAGATAGGTTTTGTGAAAATTGGTTTCATGACTTATGTTTGAGAAAATGTTTAGTCATGAACCTTGTAATTTGCTTTGTTTTGTAAATCATTTGAAAAATGATAAGATCAGATGATATGTATAAATAAGAGAATAATGTATGGTTAAATGAATAACCGTTGTAAAATGAGTTTGTATAAGATAAGGTGTTTGTAAATCAATGTCTTGTGAAAAGTATGTTATTGGTATAAAATGTTATATGTCACAAACTGAAATGATTCAAATAACGCTACGATATGTAATACCATACAACACTTATATATAGGAAGTACCAGCGGCGTATCCACCATGCTTGTATCATATTACACACGCATCGTTACTTAATCACTTAATCAAACCAAACCACCAATGTAAGATGTCTATGTTTAAACCATTTGTCAAATGTATTGAATAATATACCAAAATGTTTATGTCAAGATGTAAATCATGCAACGTATAATCAATGTTGAAAATGTTTATTTGTCAAATGTAAATTCATGTAATGTGTAACCAAAATGATATGTATGGCTAGTGAAATGCATCAACTAAACCATAGGTGAAATGCACAAAACAAAGTATTGAAGTAAAACTTGGTTTAAATCAAAGTTATGTTTTGTGTAGTAAATGTATGCTATACTGATATTAGACATTTATGCGGTATTGTGAAAATTCATACATCCAAGCCTTGCGACAGTCGGGTAACCATGTAAAAATGGGTTATCAAAAGAATATGTATTGTATAGTTTAAACAAACCAAATGTCATACCAAAATGTAAGCATATGATGAATAAGAAATGTACTAAGTATGCTAAGTTAACATACAAAGCAGAAAAGTCATGTAAATCAATGTGCTAGCATGCTATCAGTTAACATACATAGCAGAAATGTAATGTAGAACCATGTACTAAGTATGCACACAATGGACATACATAGTATAAAATGTAATGAAATCATGTACTATAATGTACTAATGAACATAGGAAGTATATGATGTGAAAACAGGAAAGCATGAAAGTAACAAGTAGGCACATGTGTTTCACCCCAAAACAGTTTGGAAAACAGTAAAAGAGGGGTCTATGTAGTCACTTGAGATTGCTTAGAAGTCCTTAGATAACCACCAAGCAATGCTAGAGATCACGGATATCAAACGGCACCTAGTATAGGTAACTACATTAATAAACCAGACCTAAATCGGAAGATCGGATAGAATGAGGCTCGTAAACCAAATGAGTATGGGAACTCATGTAGTATGGTTTAACAAAGCCTACATACTAAATGAAACCTAACCTAAGTGCTTACGACCCATTACGACCCGTTTAGGTAGCTTATGCTACTTTAACGCGTCGTTTGCGTAAAACGCGTTCGAACCGCCTAACTAGTCCTATGACAAGTAATATATGCCTTAACATGTCTAATATGGTTGTCAAATCAGTTTAGATGTCAAAAGTTATGTTACATATGATTAAAACGAATTTTGGCATCAAAGGGGTATTTTGGTAATTTACCTAAGGCATATAAACTACCTATCATACAACTACTTAAACGAAGCGACCATAAGGTATAACCTCGGAAGGTTATTCCCTATATACTATGGTCACCTAATGTGCTTGGTCGGATCCTAATGATCGACCAAACGGGTCGGGTTCTAAGGTATAAGCGATTTATTAGATCGCCTACCCTTACGACCCTATATAGACACTAAACTAAAAGTGACGAGCTAAGCATGCTAAAACATGCTTAACTAAGTTTAGAAAACAGGTTTGGTATCAAAACAAACGGTTTTGATACCCATAAGTAGTTTGGTTATACAAAATACGCAAGAATACATATTCTGACCGAAACTACGGCTCGTCACTGAGCCTAGATAACGTGGTAATCAGTAGGTATAGTCACTAGGGACTATAACCATCGTGATCACGCTCACGTTATGAAGTTCAAACGAACTTCACATTGACCATAAACTGGTCAATGCAGAAAGTCAAACAAAGTTTGACTTTCGGACTCGGAAAGCAATAAGAGAACGAAGGAACACTTACGAAGGGTCCCTGAATGCTAATCTTGATTCAAGTAGCTCAGGTATGAAACAAAAGTTTCAACTTAGAGCTCCTCAAATCAGATTCTAGTGAGGAATGAGTGAAAATGTGATGGGTATTTATAGATTTCGGTTCACCGTTAGGATCGTTTCTTGGAGAAGAGGGAATGATCTAGCCCGTACACTTGTCAAGATGTTATGGTAACTGATTTTGGCCACCACAAGAGTTTAACAAGTGGCCCTTGACCTTTGGGGACTGTTTAGGGGCATATAACAGCAGCTAAAATCGATTTTCTGCATCTGGACACTGCTTGCGCACCGTAACAAATAACCCTTACGGTGCGCAAGGGCCAAGTTTGGCAGATTTACCATTTTGGTCCCTGTTGTGCTATAAGGTCATTTCCGACGCGTTTAAGGCCCGTTAACCCCATTTCAAAGCTCAAAAATGAAGTTAAAGTATAGGGAACTTAAAATGTGCTCAAAAATATCTCGGATGTCGGTTCGTTTAGCCGTACGATTGCGTTGTTCGGTTAATTACGACGGAATGCGCATAAGCGCGAAAAACGATCCAAATGGCGTGACGAATGGATTTTTCTTATGCCGAACACTAAAATAAAATATTTTAGTGCTTACATAAATTTTTGGATGTCCGGATGTATTCAGAACGTAAGTTATGCGCGAAAATGCAAACTTGTGCACTTTTTGACACTTTTAGTCCCTGAATGACCCAAAAGTTTATTTTAGCACACCGAACCCCTCAAAGCCTATTTCTAAGCTATGTAAAGGATATTTATGGTATGTTTAACTTATGGCCATGTTCCGGAATGTCTGTTACTGTTCAAATTGGCATACTTTCGCAGTTTGTCAACTTTAGTCCCTGTAAGCGATCTAACTTGATTTTGCCATACCAAAGCCTTCAAAACTTATTTCTAAGTTATGTAAAGGTTATTTAAGGTATGTTAAGCCTATTTCACTATTCCAGAGTGTTTGTTGCATTAAACTGGTTATATTTACGCATTAGTGCGCGTATAACCTTCCAGAAAGCGATTTAGAGCTTGAAATCGAACAAGAGTTGATATGTGCAAAAGATACACATATTTATACAAGTCCAAAGTATGAAATACAATATTTCATTGGTTTGGTATTTGTTTGATGGTCGCAGTGACACAGGTGTCACAGTCTCCCCTACTTTAGGAAATTTCGTCCCGAAATTAATTCGTAGGAGTCTATCTGTGGCTTTGTGTTAAGTAACCATCAAAGATAAGCAAGGCATAATCCTGTTATTTCTCTTTAATGGACATTTTTCAGAAATGAAAAATGAACGGAGTTATTTTCAACAAGCATTCTTCAGGAACGAAAAAGAACAGAATGAGTCATTTTCCACAACCTCTTCAGAAACGAAAATGAACGAAATGAGTCATTTTCCACAACCTCTTCAGAAACGAAAATGAACGAAATGAGTCATTTTCCACAATTTCTTCAGAAACGAAAATGAACGAAATGAGTCATTTTCCACAACCTCTTCAGAAACGAAAATGAACGAAATGAGTCATTTTCCACAACCTCTTCAGAAACGAAAATGAACGAAATGAGTCATTTTCCATAATTTCTTCAGAAACGAAAATGAACGAAATGAGTTATTTTCCACAACCTCTTCAGAAACGAAAATGAACGAAATGAGTCATTTTCCACAATTTCTTCAGAAACGAAAATGAACGAAATGAGTCATTTTCCACAACCTCTTCAGAAACGAAAATGAACGAAATGAGTCATTTTCCACAATTTCTTCAGAAACGAAAATGAACGAAATGAGTCATTTTCCACAACCTCTTCAGAAACGAAAATGAACGAAATGAGTCATTTTCCACAATTTCTTCAGAAACGAAAATGAACGAAATGAGTCATTTTCCACAATTTCTTCACACGCGACCAAACTTGTTGTGGTTTCCGTGCACTGAATTTCATAATTATGTATGCATCCATAATTACGCAATTCCTTGCACAGTCCGCACAATTTGTTTGTAATATGAAGGGGAGGAACAATCAAACCTGTGATGAGTGTGACTAGACTACCATAAGGTCCTTTTAATTAGATTGACAACTGATCCTTTTAATTAGGCCACCTAGGAGTCCTTTCAGCTATCTCATCACATGATATTCCTAACCAGATTTTTGGATCAATCTGTTTAACTAGACCACTCAAGGGGTCTAATTATGGAATAGTACAATATAATCCAAGGGTCTTTACTATTACGTAAAAGCCCATTGAGGATTTAATATAGTACACAAAGATATGGAAGATTCTACGTGGATTAGATAACAAAACTTGGATTACACAAGAACATAAAAGGGAACACATAAGCACATAATTACATAGTTGTTTAATTTGTTATTAACTTGTTATCGATTGAAAATGGATATGGAAACCAGTCAATTGACTTCAATGTCCTCTGGGATTTATCTGAAAAGACATGAAGATCTCCCAAAATTCGATTTTTGTTTTCTAAGAAACGTAATATTCGAATTAAGGAACACAAAAATTTTAGGATTTACGAAAATACCCTTAGGTACCCTATTAAGGATTTATAGTAGTACTTTGGGTATTCTTCCAGTGTTGTAACTTGCGTTTTGTACTTCCTTTTCCTTGAAAGAAACAGGTACTTAGGAACTTCGTGGAAGACGCAAGAGATTATAAAATAGTAAAATTTTGGGGGGTAGTTTGCTTTTCAAGGAATACGATTCCTTGATTGTCGGTATTGTAAGGGATATGTTGTTTATGCATACAACCACATAAATACATTGCAATGTAAATAAAAAAAATTATTTATTAACAATGATAACAACTGTTTCATGGACCTTGACAACAAAAGAAAATAATACATAAGACATGATTATTTCTAAAAGGTGTTGTCTTCTAGTCGGTCAGATGCTCATCTCCGTGCTGGATTAGCATTAGCAAGCTTTGGGCAATTTCTTCGGAAATGACCCATCTCGCCACACTTGTAGCAAGAACCTGGTGGAAAGCGAGCTTGAGCAGGATTGTTGTTAGCTTGATTTGGTGCAACTGCTGCTACGCAAACTTTTGCTGTATGACCTTTACGTCCACAAATTTGGCATTTGCGGCACTTCACCATAGCATGATGATAAAGGTTACATTTGTTGCACAAGGGTGAAGTTCCATTGTATGGCTTCCTAGTACGGGGTTGAGCTGGTTGGTTGGGGACGGCTTGATCATTGTGAGTAACCATGGCGAAGTTCTGAGAAGCCTTTCGCTTCTTTGACTTCTTAGGGGATCCAGTCGGTTCATCCATGGTCTTTGATTCCTCGATTTGTTTCGATTCCTAGACCGGTTTCTTGTCACCCTTTCGGAAAAGCTTACGTTTCCTGATCTGAGATTCAGTCAAGGTTGCAGATAGCTCAATGGCCTGCCTAACCGTAGTGGGGTTACTACCAATAACAATGTCCTGAACTGAGTCGGGGAGACCATCAATGTATTTTTCGATCGCCTTATCCAAAGGCGTAACCATGGTAGGACACAACAGGCTCAGCTCCTCATATCGATCAGTGTATGCTCGATGTTCGCCGCTGTCTTGCTTAAGGTCGTCGAATTCTCTTTCCAAGGCCCTGATCTCGTGACGAGGACAGAATTCCTTCATCATCAGTGCTCGAAGTTCTTCCCACGTTTGAGCCAGTGCTACTTCGGCACCCCTATCTCTCACCACACCGTTCCACCACGTCAAAGCTCGTTTCTCAAAGACACTAGATGCGAAATCTACCTTTCGCTCGTTTGGACATTGAACATGCCTGAAGGTGCTCTCTAGACTCTCGAACCATTGCAGAAGTGCAGTCGCTCCTTGAGACCCAGAAAACTTTGATGGCTTGGCCGAGTTGAACGTCTTGAAGTTGCAGAGGGCATTATTGTTGTCGATAGCTTGGTGACATTGGGCAACGATGGTCGGGATTGCAGCAGTTATTTGCTGTGTAATGACAGCTGCCAGATCGTCAATAGATACCGGATTTTCGCGTCGTGGAGGCATTCTAAAAGAGGAAACATGAAAGGAAACGAGTGAGAGAATTTAGACGAAAAGAATGGGATGAAACAAATCTGATGAAAGCAAGGATAGTGGTCATTTGTTTGTTACTACAAAGCAACAAACGACCTCGGTGATTAATCAAAGTAAATAGGTCAAAAATAATGTATCGCGAAGACATGCTCGCCTATAAGTGTACACTCATCCCAAGAATTCCCAGGTAAGCACAACTGGTCTCGCGTCTGATGAGATGTATACGAAGTGCTTGCCTAGATAGTAAACCCAGAATACAGGCATTCACCCTTCCAGTTTGCACGTGTTCACATTATTTAAAACCCAAAACCTTGACGAGATTTTGAAAATTCAAAGGGGTTCAAAACCATATAACAGAGGGTTTAAAACCTTACAATAGAGGGTTCAAAACCTTGTAATCAATCATCCTAGAACAGATGATTAGTTTTCAAAGCGGTTTTGAAATTTATGTTCTTGTTGTGGTCGTCACCTAAGGATAGGTGACGATATTGTTTTATAACTAAACGCAAGTAAACTCGCGTTAGGGTCCTAAGAAGGTTATAGACTAGGTCAAATTATTACTAATAACCTAATTCCCTATAACCATTGGCTCTGATACCATCTTTTCTGTCACACCCCGACCACGTAGAACATACAAAACGTGGCGGAAATGTCGGGGAGTGTTGTAACAGAATTAATTGTTTCAAATCCATGGCAATTGAAGTTTCGTTTTATTGATTTAAAAGTGTTACAATGTCTTAACAAACAAGGAAATACAACATAATTAACTAGTCTTGCATCTTTTATTGTCACTAAAGCCCAAGTCTGCCTATGTGTATCTTGATCATCTTATGCAACAGCTCCTGAAAAACACATGTGAAAATAGGTACGTCAGCATAAAAATGCCTGTGAGATACATAGGTTTTGTGAAAATAGGTTTCATGACTTATGTTTGAGAAAATGTTTAGTCACGAACCTTGTAATTTGCTTTGTTTTGTAAATCATTTGAAAAACGATAAGATCAGATGATATGTATAAATAAGAGAATAATGTATGGTTAAATGAATAATCGTTGTAAAATGAGTTTGTATAAGATAAGTTGTTTGTAAATCAATGTCTTGTGAAAAGTATGTTATTTGTATAAAATGTTATATGTCTCAAACTGAAATGATTCAAATAACGCTACGATATGTAATACCATACAACACTTATATATAGGAAGTACCAGCGGCGTATCCACCATGCTTGTATCATATTACACACGCATCATTACTTAATCACTTAATCAAACCAAACCACCAATGTAAGATGTCTATGTTTAAACCAATTGTCAAATGTATTGAATAATATACCAAAATGTTTATGTCAAGATGTAAATCATGCAACGTATAATCAATGTTGAAAATGTTTATTTGTCAAATGTAAATTCATGTAATGTGTAACCAAAATGATATGTATGGCTAGTGAAATGCATCAACTAAACCATAGGTGAAATGCACAAAACAAAGTATTGAAGTAAAACTTGGTTTAAATCAAAGTTATGTTTTGTGTAGTAAATGTATGCTATACTGATATTAGACATTTATGCGGTATTGTGAAAATTCATACATCCAAGCCTTGCGACAGTCGGGTAACCATGTAAAAATGGGTTATCAAAAGAATATGTATTGTATAGTTTAAACAAACCAAATGTCATACCAAAATGTAAGCATATGATGAATAAGAAATGTACTAAGTATGCTAAGTTAACATACAAAGCAGAAAAGTCATGTAAATCAATGTGCTAGCATGCTATCAGTTAACATACATAGCAGAAATGTAATGTAGAACCATGTACTAAGTATGCACACAATGGACATACATAGTATAAAATGTAATGAAATCATGTACTATAATGTACTAATGAACATAGGAAGTATATGATGTGAAAACAGGAAAGCATGAAAGTAACAAGTAGGCACATGTGTTTCACCCCAAAACAGTTTGGAAAACAGTAAAAGAGGGGTCTATGTACTCACTTGAGATTGCTTAGAAGTCCTAAGATAACCACCAAGCAATGCTAGAGATCACGGATATCAAACGGCACCTAGTATAGGTAACTACATTAATAAACCGGACCTAAATCGGAAGATCGGATAGAATGAGGCTCGTAAACCAAATGAGTATGGGAACTCATGTAGTATGGTTTAACAAAGCCTACATACTAAATGAAACCTAACCTAAGTGCTTACGACCCATTACGACCCGTTTAGGTAGCTTATGCTACTTTAACGCGTCGTTTGCGTAAAACGCGTTCGGACCGCCTAACTAGTCCTATGACAAGTAATATATGCCTTAACATGTCTAATATGGTTGTCAAATCAGTTTAGATGTCAAAAGTTATGTTACATATGATTAAAACGAATTTTGGCATCAAAGGGGTATTTTGGTAATTTACCTAAGGCATATAAACTACCTATCATACAACTACTTAAACGAAGCGACCATAAGGTATAACCTCGGAAGGTTATTCCCTATATACTATGGTCACCTAATGTGCTTGGTCGGATCCTAATGATCGACCAAACGGGTCGGGTTCTAAGGTATAAGCGATTTATTAGATCGCTTTCCCTTACGACCCTATATAGGCACTAAACTAAAAGTGACGAGCTAAGCATGCTAAAACATGCTTAACTAAGTTTAGAAAACAGGTTTGGTATCAAAACAAACGGTTTTGATACCCATAAGTAGTTTGGTTATACAAAATACGCAAGAATACATATTCTGACCGAAACTACGGCTCGTCACTGAGCCTAGATAACGTGGTAATCAGTAGGTATAGTCACTAGGGACTATAACCATCGTGATCACGCTCATGTTATGAAGTTCAAACGAACTTCGCATTGACCATAAACTGGTCAATGCAGAAAGTCAAACAAAGTTTGACTTTCGGACTCGGAAAGCAATAAGAGAACGAAGGAACACTTACGAAGGGTCCCCGAATGCTAATCTTGATTCAAGTAGCTCAGGTATGAAACAAAGGTTTCAACTTAGAGCTCCTCAAATCAGATTCTAGTGAGGAATGAGTGAAAATGTGATGGGTATTTATAGATTTCGGTTCACCGTTAGGATCGTTTCTTGGAGAAGAGGGAATGATCTAGCCCGTACACTTGTCAAGATGTTATGGTAACTGATTTTGGCCACCACAAGAGTTTAACAAGTGGCACTTGACCTTTGGGGAATGTTTAGGGGCAGATAACAGCAGCTAAAATCGATTTTCTGCATCTGGACACTGCTTGCGCACCGTAACAAATAACCCTTACGGTGCGCAAGGGCCAAGTTTGGCAGATTTACCATTTTGGTCCCTATTGTGCTATAAGGTCATTTCCGACGCGTTTAAGGCCCGTTAACCCCATTTCAAAGCTCAAAAATGAAGTTAAAGTATAGGGAACTTAAAATGTGCTCAAAAATATCTCGGATGTCGGTTCGTTTAGCCGTACGATTGCGTTGTTCGGTTAATTACGACGGAATGCGCATAAGCGCGAAAAACGATCCAAATGGCGTGACGAATGGATTTTTCTTATGCCGAACACTAAAATAAAATATTTTAGTGCTTACATAAATTTTTGGATGTCCGGATGTATTCAGAACGTAAGTTATGCGCGAAAATGCAAACTTGTGCACTTTTTGACACTTTTAGTCCCTGAATGACCCAAAAGTTTATTTTAGCACACCGAACCCCTCAAAGCCTATTTCTAAGCTATGTAAAGGATATTTATGGTATGTTTAACTTATGGCCATGTTCCGGAATGTCTGTTACTGTTCAAATTGGCATACTTTCGCAGTTTGTCAACTTTAGTCCCTGTAAGCGATCTAACTTGATTTTGCCATACCAAAGCCTTCAAAACTTATTTCTAAGTTATGTAAAGGTTATTTAAGGTATGTTAAGCCTATTTCACTATTCCAGAGTGTTTGTTGCATTAAACTGGTTATATTTACGCATTAGTGCGCGTATAATCTTCCAGAAAGCGATTTAGAGCTTGAAATCGAACAAGAGTTGATATGTGCAAAAGATACACATATTTATACAAGTCCAAAGTATGAAATACAATATTTCATTGGTTTGGTATTTGTTTGATGGTCGTAGTGACGCAGGTGTCACAAGTTTTGTCCCCGTCACGAAATTCGAGCTTTGGAGCGAGAGTTTGATGATCTCAAACAAGATGGGGGAGAACACCGTGCGTATACGGATCGGTTTGAGGAGCTGAGTCTGTTGTGTCCTACTATGGTTTCCCCGTTGGATAAAGCGATAGAGAGGTATATCGATGGTTTACCCGATTCCATACAAGATATTGTGACTGGCGTCAATCCTACTACTGTTCATCAAGCAATCGAGTTATCTGCTACCCTGACTGAGTCGCAAGTCAGGAAGGGTAAACTTACCTGCAAGGGTGAAAAGAAGAAGTCGACTGAGTCGGTCAAGGAAAAGGGTAAGGGTAAGAAAGGTGAGTCGTCGAAGAAGTCGAGAAAGCAAAAGGGTGCTCAGAACTTTGCAGTTGCTGCTCAGAACCCTCAGAACACACCAGCTCAACCGCCTGTGAAGAAAGCATATGCTGGTACCGCACCTCATTGTGCTCGCTGCAACGGTCATCATGTTGCATAACAAGCTTGTAGGCAATGCACAACGTGTGGTAAACTTGGGCATCTGGCCAACGTCTGTCGATTGGGTCAGAATCAAGCTGCTCAGGTTCAAGCCCCAGTTCAGGGGAATGCTACCAGATTCCCACTGGGTTCATGTTTCAATTGTGGAGAGCTTGGTCACTACCGCAACAACTGTCCGAGGTTGGCTAATACAAATGCAAATCCGAACGTGAATATCAATGTCAATGCGAAAGCAAATGGAAGACATAATCTCATTCCATTCTCCGAAAGCAAATGCACCGCTACCACTTCCACTTTGTTGCGAAGCTCCTTGTTGTTGTTGACGTGGGTCCAGCCACTGTGAATGATGGAGTGGCGGGGTCGGATACGATACACTACCATCATAAGGTGGTAAGGACGCATAATCCACCAGAGGTGGATCCACAACCACGGGCCGCCCCGCATGCTAATCCGCATGCATCCTTCGGGCTTGATCATCTTCGTATCGGTTATTCATTTCTAACTCACGGGAATAAGCATGTGCATGATTCCACGACTCGGTTTGGTCAAAGTTGTGCTTTAAGGCCCGCTCCATACTAGCACTCATCATCGTTTGGTGATTAAAGAAAGTACGCTCGGACCCCGACCATGTATCAAAAACTGATGCCGGAGGACGTTGGTTCTCGATGATTTCTTGCATAGTACCATCGTATCCCCTACTTGGGCCCCCTTGGCCCACATCCAAATTCTCACCGTGAGGCTCATCCGCATAGTCCTCATCCCCACTCGGGGGTCCTGCTTCACTCTCCGGTTCATCCTCTTCACCTGGTAAGAGTGCCCTTGCATTAACTTTCAATGCTCTCCATATTTGACCCTCCAATTTGAGCTTGTGGTATCTTTCCGATTGAGTGTTGGTCCATCCAATACCCATCTTTTGTATATCAAAAGGCTTGTGCCTTTTCGGTGCTCCTCTATCCTCCGATGTGATCGCTTTAAACTGCCTAAACAACCCCGTAATAATTCGGAAATACGGGATAATGCTCCTCCTCACTTTGTTATGGCATATCCAAAGATGGTTCATGATCAAATACCGTATCAGAAAGCGAGGAGACCCATGAAGCAACGAATAAAGGACTGGTATTTCTGGGAACCTTACCTCTTGCTTATCTCCTCTTCGTGGAATGACATTCAAAATGCAAATAGTTAGCAGCAATTTTGCTTCAATCTTCAAGTTTCTTCAGTACAATATGCCACTATAAGTGCCAGGCAAAAACAAAGCCACTAGCATGTCATTCCACCTCGGAAGTTTCTCCGGTTTAATCAACAGATCATCAAGACTAGGGAATGTGTAATCACGAGCAGGCAAACTGTCATATCTCGCTAACTTCCGCAATGTATCAAACGACATTTCCACCTTTTATCCCATTAACTGTGCCCGTTAACTTCATCTGCGCTGGCCTATCATACTTGTTGCATTTCAACGTTGCCATCCATTCTTGAATCTCGTACATAAACAAATTCTTGTTGTCTTTATCATAACAAATGAGTCCGCCTCCCATCCTAAGGCGCGGAACCGAGCAAACACATTAAACGGGCCAAAATCAACCTCTCTAACTTCCCTCTCACAGATAAACGCAGCAGCCTTGTTTTTTAACCGGTTCATTCGGTCATGAAATAGTGTCGGTTGCCACTCATTCGGCTGATCATCTAAAGGACCCGATTCCCACCTTGTCTTATCAGCCGGGTCCAACTCTACCATCTCTTCATCATCACTCTCACTACTATCATCCCTACCCAAGTACCTCCTTTTCTTTGGTTGCTGTTCCGGCTGTTTGCCTTTGCCTTTAGACGAAGAACTAGCTCCAGCTTGTTCCTTAGTTCTCACCATTTTCCTACACAGAATGCAAAACAAACAACACAACCAACACAAAAAGTCAGCATTTTTTCATCAACAATCCCCACACTTGCTTGTTACTATGGTTGTAGGTGTTTGTGAACACAAAATTTCATAAGCCATTTTAACAAAAATTGGGCATGGTGCCTCTACAATGTAGAGATTCCCAAAAGTTCACAACTTTATCATCAATCCTACATCTACAACCATAACAATGTTCAAGTAACAATTTTTCATGATAATATCTAAGAACAAGCAAGTGTGTATGAACAAGTAACAAAAATAACCTTCATTTTCACAATGCATCATCAAAAGTAACAAATAAACATCACATACCTTGGATTGAAGATGCTAGAACACAAGTAAAACAAGAACTTCAAAAAACCCCAAAATTTTCGGCCCTAGGGTTTGCAAATCGGACCAGAAAATGACGTTTTCTCACAAATTTCTTCTCAAAATCAGCAAGTACGTGAAATTTCAGTCAAGATAGACCCAAAGTTCACTTGATTTGGACAAGAATTGAAGAAGATATGAAGATTTGAAGGTTGGAGAAGGTTGTGGGGTCATGGAGATCTTGTGGGGCTTTGTGATAGTGAAAGAAGATGTTTGTGGTTAGGGGAAGATGAAAGAAAGGAGTGGTCAGGGTTTAAGTCACGTGACTTGTTTATTTATTTATTTTTTTATATATCCGCTAACCAGCTCGCACCATTGATCCGCCAGGGCTACCGTAAATTACGGTAGCCACCGTAATTTACGGTGGCACCTGGCACTCAAAACCTACCGTAATGTAGGATCGTGTGCGGACCCGAAACGAGTCGTTCAGAGGCGTTCTACTCAATATGAAAGGCGGAAACAGACATATTGAGTTGAATTCAGCAAGAATATCACTTTAACTGTCTTTCTGATTAATCTGGTAACAATTACAAGTCTGTAGACACTTCGACAGAGCTTCGCCGTCGGAAACACTCAACCTAATTCTGTTTCAAATGAACCTGATCTAATCCTATTTATAGACTTCTAATTCCGCTTGAACGTGACTCAAGCGGAATCACATTACAAACGAAATTAAAGGTTCAAACGGAATCAATGTCTTCAAGCGGAAATACATTGTAATTCCAAGCGGAATTACTTGCTGCTCCTTTCAAGCAGAATTAGCAGTTCAAGTGGAATTAGCCATTTGACAATTTTTCTTGAACTTCGTGCCCTGAACAATGCAAGACTCGATACAAGACGAAGTCGACAGACGTATGCACCAACCGACTCCCCCTCGGATGTTGACGAGTCTTAAGTGTCGAGTCTTCAACGTCTTCAGTTTTTATCAGTCTTCGGGCTTCTTCAAAGTATCTGACAGTGTAAGCATCTTCAAACCTTATCTCTTTCTCCTCTTCAGCATCAACAGACTCTCCTCGAACAATCTACCCTCGGATTTTGATCGCAATTTATCTATCACAGGATCATGATTGTGTCCTGGCTCTATACTCAGACTTCAGAATCCAGGCTATCCTGCACATCCTCTACCCAAAAGTAAATTTTCAAATTTAACAATTTACAAATTTATCTATCCAAACTTCCTTTCAAAATAAACCAGAATGATTTATCAATGATAATTTCATATGAACCACTTGTAAACAAATTTTCAAAATATTTTCTCATTTAGACACACACTTCCCCTCACCACATGCTCATCATGTTTAGCACTTGGAACTTTGAAAATCAGCTCTCCAACATCAGTTGTCAAAAATCTTTTTGAAATTTTCAAAAGTTTATGCTAAAACACACTAAAATCTTTTTGAATTTTTGAATGAAATGAAATGCAGTAAAGAAATATATACAGGCAATATTTTTGTGAGTTTGTGTAAGAGGATCATATCAGTTTTTGACAAGTCACAAGTACCGTTGAGCTTAGTTACACATTAAGAATTAAACAATTCACTTAGATTGCCGATATACTGATCCACTTAAATTTTCACAAAAATTTCAACTGATTCAGGATATGAATTAGGTGAATTAAGAACTTAAACTCATTCATGTGTCCCACCTCTTGAATATACTCCCGTATCCAGATCCCAATATTCAGTCTTACAGGTGAGTATACCACAGATGATATCTGTAAGGGGTTAATTGCGAAGGCCGTGAGAGCTCAGGTCAGAACTTCCGTTCAGCAGATAGATGACAGCTTCGACTTTTGGTGGGTCCCCTTTAGAGGATCTTTTTTTACAACAGCACATGATTTGCATTTTGCAATGTTTCATCATTTTTATGCTGAGGGCAGGCTTTTATTTCAAGCAAGCGTAAAGTATTCTCCGGGGACTAGGCTATTGCTTCCGCAAAATCATAAGTCCCGGGATAATACCCCAGATATCACTGAGCAGAAAGACCTAGTATCTCAGATGAGGGACCTTTCAAACAAGATTTCAGGGGTTATCTATATATCCAAGTAGTGTTCTCCACGAAATAAGCAAGTTTGAATTTAAGTTTATATCCCGAAAAAGCTTACTAACTGTGTAAAAACCTATCGACATTTCATCAGTGAGACCGTTTAATGCTATTTAATCATTACATTTCCTTAGCATACTGTAACTGTCTACTGATGTACTATCATTTCCTCTTCTTTGACACCAAAACTCATTTTTGATTTTATCATGTTTTTGTCTTTTTCAAATTTTCTAATGTTTTTTGATTTTCTGAAAATTCTTACTCCCCCTAAAATTCAAACACATTTAAGGAAAATTGAAAACAAACTATACAAGTAACGTGACAACTGATATCGAATCGCTTCAAATCGCCTTCCACTTGGCATAAACAATCAGAACTCCCCCTTACAACAAACTGTTTTCTCATTATGATTTCAAAACACTTAAGTTTGTTTTAACCAAAATGATTTTTCCGAAAAATAAGTTTTGTTGATTTTAAACCACTTGTAGGTTAGGAGTTCATCATATTGTTCTTCTCAACCATTTGTAAGAAAGATAAATCAAGTACAATTTAATGTCCATGATTAATCTTGAACATTCAAATATCTTCATGAATTAAATTCTCAAGAAATAAGCCGATACCTACTCCTCACTTACCAACCTGGGAGTTCCGGCACTGTCCACAACCTGTAAAATTTTAACAATTTTTGAGATTCATTCACAAAAACAAACTTTATCAAGAATGATGCCGATTCCTGCTCCACGATTACAAACTTGGGAGCTCCGGCAAGTCAGGTTTTTCAAGTAAAAGACACAGACACCCAAGCCTGACCAGCTTTGGGTGTAACCTTCTCAACTTCACTAGGGGTTGGGCTGTAAGTTGCCTTCTTAGATTCGTAAAATTCTTTAACCCCTTTTGTCTTCCCATTGACCATTTTCCCAAAAATATTTTTCACATTTCCATTAAAAACTTTTTCAACATCACATTCATTCTTTTCAGAATAAAATTGATTTGAGATTTCAACTTTTCTAACCTTTGATTTTAAATTCTCAGCCCGCAATGGTGGAAAATGAACATCATCTAAAGGCGGAACTGAGTTTTCATCATTTTTAACAACATGTGGCTCCTCTGATTTTGTGGAATTAGATTCATCGCAAGATTTTACATCTGATTTCTTAACAACCCAAGCTTGGTTGTCAAGATTTCCCCTCTTCTTGTAAAATCTTTCTGAACACTCACCAACTTCATATGTAGAGTTTTTAAACACTTTAAATCTTTCAGTTGGTGGTTCGGTTTTATCAACAACTATTTCTTTGAGTTTTTCTGAAACTCCCTGTTTTGTGTTGGTTGCCTTAGGACAGTTCCAGGCAATATGACCAACTTCTTGACATCTGTAACAGGTTCTTGTCTCTTTTCTCTGATGAGCTTCAGTTTTCTTCTTTTCAGCAAGAAATTCCTGATTTGACCGTCTCCAGAATGAGCCTTTTGATTCCTCTTCACAGCTTGTCCCTGAAACAAATTTTGTATTTGTTTTAGACGTTTTTTCATGTTTTATAATTTTCTGGTGGAATAAATCCAAGACCTTTCCTTTTGAAATTACCGTTATGGTTTGGTTTCTTTCGATAACCTGAACCAGAACTGTAACCCATTTTCTTATTTAATTTTTGTTTTATTCTTGAGGTGTAAGGTCTAGGTTTTGTAGAAAAATTTCCATCTTTTATTTCAGAAATATTAATTTCTGTCAATTTGAAAACCTTTTTGATAAATTCAAGTTTAACACCTCTTATTGGAAATTCTTTATCAAAATATAATTTGTCAGAATCATTCAAAGTATATGCAACTTCAAATGTTTCGTCATTCAAATTAGATTTTGACAACAAAAAATCTTTACTATACACCCGTTTTCCCGACGACTTTGAACTCCTGACAGACGAACTTGAACTCCTTGACTCAGACATTGACTCGGACTCCTCATCCTTATCTAACACCTGATCGACCATCCTTTTTATTAACTCAGACTCATGATCTATGTCGGACGCTATGAATGTGATATCAATATTGTCTGGTAATACATCGGTTATCTCGGAATCCAACTTTATATTGACTGCATTTTTTACTTGTTCCTCATTCGGTTTTCTAGACGAATACCCTTCCCAAATTGGAGGCGGACACTTGTTATAACTGACACTCTGTTTCTTACCATTATCCTTTTTCTTCGGCTTCTTTTCGTCAAACACTTCAAAACCTGCAACAGTTGGATAAATTCTGTCAATTAAGTAATCAGAACTTGAATAACTTTTCAGTAAACGTCTGATTCTTTCATTTTCAACTTTTTCAATTTCCAACTCCTGCTTTAACTTAGCACACTCTTCACTGTAGTAATTGATCTCTTTTTGCTTGGACATCATTGTTGCATTTAACATTGTCAAAGCATCTTCTCTTTCAGAGTTTGTCTTCTGCAAACTATTCACAGTTTTGTTCAATACATCGTACGATTCTTTCACATTCTTGACATCAAACAGCAACTTCTCTTTCAACTTTTCAAGCTCACTAAACCTTTCATCTTTATCTTCACATTGTTTGCAAGGTTCCAAACATGTAAGACAAGGTTTTGTGACTTCAACAATCTTTTCAATGTCCACAATCTTCTCAACTTCAACAACTTTTTCCACTTCAACTATCTTCTCAACAACCTTAACTTCTTTCATTTCTTTTGCAGCTTTTCTCTCTTTAAGTTTCTTCAATTTTTCTGCAAAATAAAATTCAAAACTGTCAGAAGATAAATGAGTTTTTCCAATGTTTATCTGTTCAATATCTTCATCATTATCACTAGAATCTGTTGAACTGTTTTCAGAAGAAACAGATTCTTCATCTTCACTTTTCTCTTCATCAGATAACACTGCTATCCATTCTTTCATCAATTATGGCTTTTGAATAATTTGAGCAATGAAAGCTTTAAACTCCCCATTCTCATCCACATACTTATCCCAGCTAAATCCTAGAGCCATTTTCTCATCATCTTGATCAATGATACCATAATAAGCTTTCTTATTTGCATCTTTAATCATCTTCCCATGAGCAGTTTGTGATTCTTTTTGTTGATGTGGTTGATGAGCAACTTGTTGATATATGGCCTTCCGATAGTAATCATGACCACCAAACGGATTCTTTGCACCATTTGCTTCCTGATTCTTACATTCTCGCTTAAAATGTCCTTTCTCCCTGCATCGAAAACAAGTAACTTTAGATTTATCAAAACCTAAAGTAGAGACATGTGCATCTAAGAAATCATTTCTTCCTGTAATCATTTTGAATTTCTCAGCTCTCCTCAGAACACTTGCTAAGCACCATTTTATATCCATAAGCTCCAATTCTTCTGCATCAATCTGGTCATAATCTTCCTTGGTTAGCATAGGATTACCCATTCTCCCAGCAATCAATCCTTCATAAGATTCCAAAGCAGTAACCAGTAACCCCATATGACTTTTAACAACTTCTTCAGAAAAATTTTGACCATTTTGAAGATGTAATGCAACATTGCACTGAATCATATGTCCATTACCAACATTTGCACTTTGAATACTTGGAAGATTAACATTTGAAAATCCAGTAGTGTTGATTAAACTTTGACTGGCTGGTCCAGATGAATTTCCTGCACTAAAAGCAGTTTGGATCTTTGGACTTGCCTCAACAGTTTGAACATTTCCTTTATAGTACAATTTGATGTCTTGTTGATTCATCGAGCTGTTCATTCTGGCAATCTTTTGCTGTTCAAGATCCTGTCCCTCAAGCTTTTCAATAAACTGTCCAATTGACAATCTACTAAACTCTCTTGTATTCTTTAAAATCATGAGATATGTACCCCATGCTTTCGAAGGTAAAGCATCAGTTAACTTTTCAACCCATTCTGCTGGAGTTTTAGTGATTTTCAACTGAGACATGGTACGCACAAGATGACAATATCTCTAAATGAGAGTCTTTGTAGATTCGCCTGGCATACTTGTAAACAACTCAAATTCTTTCTTCAATAATGATTTTTTGCTATTGATCATTTCCGTACTTCCTTCAAATATCTTCTCAAGTGCCTCCCATATTGAAAAAGCACTACCATCATGCTGAAGCAACACAAATATATCCTCTTTCACAGCTTGTTGTAGAAGACTAATCATCATTTTTTCTCCTTTATAACTATCTCTCTCTTTGTCTGAAAATTCTGAGATGATTTTATCAACATTCAAAGCGGTCTGTGGTCTAATATATTTTGTTTCAATGCTTTCCCCAAGCTCTCAGATGGTTTGCCTGAACCCAATTCTCAAAACGATTTTTCCAGCCATGATACTCTTCAATTCCCATAAGTTTCGGGGGGGTTTTTGCAACGTTCCAGTTTCGTTTTCAGCATTCATGTTTTGAGTAATGGAAGCTAGACTAGCCGGGGATGTAGCAAACGCGTTGTAGAACTCTTCTGCCATGATTTGGTAAAAAATTTCACAAACAGACACTTTCAAATGGAATAAGGTCTTTCAAACGAAATTACTCCCCAAGCGAAATTACCTACACAATCAACTTCAAAACGGAATTAAGATTCAAACGAAATTACCAAATCAAACGGGATACCTTGAAGCGGTATCACTAATTCCGTTTGAACCTTCAAACGGAATACCTATTTCAAACGGAATCACTGATTTCGTTTGAAACTTCAAGCGAAATTACTCTTCTGAAGCGGAATACTCAAGCGGAATAACGTTATTCAAGCGGAATTATGTAACTCGTTCAAGCGGAATTAACTGTTTGGCCTATTTTTGCCACATTTACTTTGAATTTTGAACTGATTCTTTCAAGGGTTTGGTAAAACACAATTTCTCTTATGTTGTGAAAAAATCAGGCCATTTTAACCGTTAAAACTTGTTCAATTGAGAAAAGAAGGTGTAGAAGTAAGAAAATAAGATCAAATCAAGCTGAAATCGGCAGAACTCCTCCTCCTGAGCTCTGATACCACTTGTAGGATCGTGTGCGGACCCGAAACGAGTCGTTCAGATGCGTTCTACTCAATATGAAAGGCGAAAACAAACATATTGAGTTGAATTCAGCAAGAATATCACTTTAACTGTCTTTCTGATTAATCTGGTAACAATTACAAATCTGTAGACACTTCGACAGAGCTTCACCGTCGGAAACACTCAACCTAATTCCGTTTCAAATGAACCTGATCTAATCCTATTTATAGACTTCTAATTCCGCTTGAACATGACTCAAGCGGAATCACATTACAAACGAAATTAAAGGTTCAAACGGAATCAATGTCTTCAAGCGGAATTACATTGTAATTCCAAGCAGAATTACTTGATGCTCCTTTCAAGCGGAATTAGCAGTTCAAGCGGAATTAGCCATTTGATAAGTTTTCTTGAACTTCGTGCCCTGAACAATGCAAGACTCGATACAAGACGAAGTCGACAGACGTATGCACCAACACGTAACACAGGAAGTTTCCACCGTAACACTGTCACACCCTGGCTTTGCGGAAGCGTGGTTAATTTGGTGTGACTTCTTAATACCATAGCTTAACCATAACAAAGCTATATGAAATAAAATCATGCAAGATCATCCATAGATTTAAGTTTTAAAACCGAAGTAACATAACATTGTCTTAGAGACTTACAACATCATAACATAAAACATTGTCTTGAAAAACATAAACACCGACATGAAACAAACGCAGTTTAAGATTGGTGACTTGTCCAGGAAAGAGTCACATTTCCTAAACTAGGATGACCTTGGAACCCTTATGCAGCGGGAAAACATAACAGACCGCGCCAGATCTTTAATTTCCTGAAATACATGTAAGTTGAAAAATCAACAATAATGTTGAGCGAGTTCATGTGTAAGTGAGTAAATAAACCTTGTATGTATAAAAATCCTGGTATGTAGCAAATAAGGAAAAAGAGATCACCAACGGTTTGCAAGGCCATTGATATGTGTGAAGTGCAAGTAGGAAGACTCAAACCTTGCGATTTTGCGTCGGGGCACAAAGTCACCCCGAGGTCCGTACTGTTGGACCTGGGGTTGGGCTCGCTACACCCAGATAGATCTACCGCTTACGTCCCTCGGTCCTATAATGAGGATTAATGGCCTCCAGTTCACGCCTACCCACTCACATGATCTAAGTAGTAAACCTCCTTACGCTAACCATACCATGTATAAAGTACTCGTAATCATAGTAACATGTATTTCACCCCCGCAGTTTAGAAAACTGAAAACAGTTAAGAGAAAAGGGGGATATGAACTCACCGTGGTGCGTCTCTACCAAGTATGCCTCCAAATCGATCAGCTGTATGACGACCTACACGTGCTAACTCTATTAGACGGATGGCCGTGCCTTAGCTTTATGGTTTAAGTTTTTGGGAAATAGTTAGACAACTATTTCGTGTTTACATTCTGTATACTTGGTAGTTATTCTCCTTCCCAAGGATGGGGGATTTAATACATGTGTGTTCGTAACATTCGGATTTCACTATTAAGTCTCACTTAATATATTTTATTTCCAACTTCAAAATATAAGTATTCTTCCCAAAAATATTATATTTTAATACATGTGATTTTCCCAAAATAATACTTAGTAATATTATTTTTACTCTAAAAATAATATTTACGTAGTTCACAAAATAATCATAAACACTTATACAAGTGATGTTGTGAAAAATATATATACTAAATATATTTATGTATCACGTTTTATTTTGTGAAATCCCACCTCCGATATTTTATAAATAAAGTCGTGGCGAAATTCATAGTTTGAAAACAAGTCGACAAGTATCTCTAACACTTATAGTGAAAATAATTCTAAGTGTTAGGTTTTTAGAAAAATTTCGCCAGAGTTTCCTCTGTAACTGGAGGTGGCCACGCTTTCAAGCGTATCATTTTCTTTTATAAATCACATCAACAATCTTCTTATTCAATCAAAACAATGTTCAACGTATCAAACTAGTTAATAAACATGAAATTCGCAAAAATTGCATGAACTTGTAGTTTTTTCCAAAAATATGAAGTAAATCCCATTACTTTTAGTGGATCTTTATATAAATCAATCCGGTTTCGTAAAAGTCTGGTTTTTAAAGAAATTCCATCTTTACAACTTCTTGTCAACTTTTACAAAAATAATTATTTTGTCGAAACTTTGTATTACACAAGTGTTTACACACTTGTGTGTTCTAAAAACCATTCGTGTTAGTGTAAGATCCGTCTTTAGAAAGCATGATTTCTTTGATACGTGGTCCTTTGAAAATACCTCTTGTAGATACGTAGATCTACTAGTTTTAAACACTATTTTACAAGCTAAAACACTTTTACACAAGTCCATGATTCGAGTGTGGTAGAGTTTCATCTTCTAACCCTTGTTATACTTAAACAAGCTTTATGTCATAATCCAAGATCATGACTAAACCGGGTTAAATGATGATCCGAGCTACCACAACATAGATCGGGTCCAAATAATCACACAAATCAAATACTACATGATTTACACAACATATGAGCTATTAACCAACATTTTAGTGTTTTAAGTAGACTTTTGTGCTTCATCTTGTATGTTCATAAATTTTAACCGTCATATATCGTTTTAACCACTTTAGAATAGTTCAAGAAGGTGATTTAAGTAACATACCACTAGCTCGAGGCTAGGGAAGAATCTAGACGCAAATAGGGTGGATAAAAGCAAGAGAGTGAGGTCCTTCGCCTTCCGTTTGCACCAAGACTCCTTATATGCGACCCTTAACACTTGTAGAGCTTGTAACTTGCAAGATCAAAACTCGAAAATGGATGTATGTAGGAGGGGGTGTTCGGCTGAGAGTTAGTAGGGAGGGAGAGAGAGTTGTGAAGTGGTGTTGTGTGATGGAAATGATCATGTGTGTATAAGCTCATACTTATAGACAATTCTCATGCTAATTACCCAATGGATTAAGTGTCTAGTAGATATCAAACAAACTAGATTATAATAATCAAGGAAGGACAAAGTATGTCCCCCCTCATGGGGACGGTTGGTTAAGGGGGGGGGGTACCTAGTTCGATTCTAACTAGTTAGTTAGGTTTATTAGTTAGGTTAAGTGTAGTTAAGTGCTTAACCCAGTTAGTTGTGTGTCACGCGTTACAATGGGTGTTAGGGTATTCAGGGAACCTAACTGGCTCAGAAAAAGATAAATAATGAGAATGACAATATTTTCATG
Source organism: Helianthus tuberosus (assembly GCA_030545235.1). NCBI lineage: Eukaryota > Viridiplantae > Streptophyta > Magnoliopsida > Asterales > Asteraceae > Helianthus > Helianthus tuberosus. The sequence goes on along the minus strand of JARYGA010028038.1, from coordinate 766,035 downwards.
TTCCGGGTAAAGTCCGGTTGTTCGGTTGGATAGTAATCCATTAAAGTGCTTAACAAAGCTTTAAGGTGTCGTTAATACCCTTTTTAGTGACACAACTCATTTCTGACACTTTGGAAAGTGTCTAGTAATATTTTTCTCATGTTTTGGCACTTTATTAGGTAGCTAAAAGCTGAATTATTATGTAAAGTGCTGAGTTTTGTGCTTAGAGCACGTTTTAGGCACATCCGGTCATTGTAACTTATTCCTAGAGACGCAGTTCTACAACCCTTGTATCCCTACACTCACCACTAGTGTAGCAAAATATTTCTGGCTCATACAGGCCTTAGAGGCAGTGTCTGCCTGATGCTGGCTTTATCAGCATGTTCAATAGGTTATCCGTTTATAGTGCTACTGTGCTTTTTGTGCATCATGTTTGTCACTAAGGTTCAGCATGTAAATAATGTAGTGACAGCAAGTAAAGTATGATGCAAATAAGTGCATGTATCAGTAATCAAGTAGCAGTTTATTCACAAGTTCAAGCAAGCACAGTAATTAAACAGTAATTAATTATTAATTAAGTCGTACGGATACCTGGTTTAGTGAGGGTTGTCACATTCTCCCCCCGTTAGAAAAATTTCGTCCCGAAATTTTAAGTTCTGCTTGTAGATGCAGGGTTCTTAGGAAATAAGTGGGGGTACTTCTCTTTCATCCGGTCCTCAGGCTCCCAGGTGTATTCAGGACCGTGTCTGGCATTCCAACAAACTTTGACGAGCTTGACACTGCTCCGGCGGGTCTTGTTTACCTTCCAATCCGTAACCTCAACCGGTTCTTCAACGAAATGGAGCGTGTCGTCAACATGAATCTCGTCGATGGGGATGGCAATGTCATCTTGAGTTGGACTTTTCTTCAGGTTGGATACATGAAATGTATCGTGAACACCATTCAGTTCAGCAGGTAAATCCAACTTGTATGCTACTAGTCCTATTCTTTCCAAAATTCTGAAAGGACCAATGTAGCGCGGATTTAACTTCCCACGCTTTTTGAAGCGTGCCACACCCTTCCAGGGTGAAACTTTTAATAAAACCATTTCTCCCACTTGAAATTCCACGTGTTTTCGGTTTGGATCCGCATAGGCCTTCTGTCTGTGGCGAGCTGCTTCGATGCGTTTAAGAATTTGCGCAATCTTGTCTGTCATCTCTTGGACGATTTCGGGACCAGCAAGCTGCCTGTCACCTGCGTCAGCCCAGCATAGGGGTGATCGGCACTTGCATCCGTAAAGGGCTTCAAATGGCGCGACACCAATACTGGTGTGGTAGCTGTTGTTGTATGAAAATTCGACCAAAGGCAAATGCTTGTCCCAGCTACCGCCCAAATCCATAACACACGCTCTCAGCATGTCTTCCAAAGTCTGTATTGTTCGCTCGCTTTGACCGTCAGTTTGCGGATGAAACGCCGTGCTTAGATTCAATTGTGAGCCAAAGGCTTCTTGGAAGGATTGTCATATCCTTGACACAAACCTTCCGTCTCTATTAGAGATGATTGAGAGAGGTACTCCATGGCGCGTAACGATCTCTCTCATGTAAATTTCGGCCAACTTGCTTGTATTATCCTTCTCTCTGATAGGTAAGAAGTGTGCTGACTTTGTTAATCGATCCACTATTACCCAAATAGTGTCATGGCCTCTTTGCGTTCTTGGCAACTTTGTAATAAAATCCATGGAGATTTGTTCCCATTTCCACTTGGGAATCTCAGGTTGTTGCAGAAGTCCTGAAGGCTTCTGGTATTCCGCTTTCACCTTAGCGCACGTTAGACATTTGCTCACATAAACAGCAACATCGCCTTTCATCCTAGGCCACCAATAATAATCTTTGAGATCCTGGTACATCTTATCCGCTCCTGGATGGATAGAGTACCGTGATTTGTGAGCTTCATCAAAAATAACTTTCCTTAAACCTCCAAACAAAGGAACCCAAATCCTTTTCTCAAAACATAACGTTCCTTCCTCGTTTGGTACCAGTAGCTTCTCCATCCCACGGAGATATTCTTCTTTAAGGTTTCCTTCCTTGAGAGCTTCTTTCTGCGCGGCACGAATATGCAAGGAAAGATCGGTTCGGATAATCATTTCTAAAGCCCTAACCCTTATGGGCTTGATCCTCTCCTTTCGACTTAGGGCATCGGCGACCACATTCGCCTTCCCTGGGTGATACTTTATCTCACAGTCGTAATCGTTCAGCAACTCAACCCATCGTCTCTGCCTCATATTCAGCCCCTTCTGGTTGAATATGTGCTGTAGGCTCTTGTGATCTGTAAAGATTGTACACTTTGTACCATAAAGGTAGTGTCTCCAGATTTTTAATGCAAATACCACAGCGCCAAGCTCCAAATCATGTGTGGTATAGTTCTTTTCGTGCACTTTCAATTGACGCGATGCGTAAGCAATAACCTTTTGGCGTTGCATCAACACACAACCCAATCCTTGACGTGAGGCGTCACAGTATACCACAAAATCATCTGTACCTTCCGGTAGTGCTAAGATTGGGCATTGCAGAGCTTATCCTTCAATATCTGGAACGCTTCTTTCTGTTTGATTCCCCAATCAAACTTCTTTTCTTTCTGCGTGAGGAGCGTCAATGGTTGAGCGATTTTTGAAAAATTCTCAATGAACCTTCGATAGTAGCCAGCCAAACCCAAGAATTGTCGAATCTCGGTTGGCGTCTCTGGCGTTTCCCAATTCTTGATCGCTTTGATCTTGGTTGGATCCACATGGATTCCATCTCCATTCACCACATGTCCAAGAAATTGGACTTCACGTAGCCAAAATTCGCACTTAGAGAATTTGGCATACAGTTGTTCTTTCTTCAGCAATTCCAAAATAGCTCTTAGATGCTGCTCGTGCTCAGCCTTTGTCCTTGAATAAATCAAGATGTCGTCGATAAACACAATCACGAACTTGTCCAAGTACGGCTTGCAAACTCTATTCATCAAATCCATAAAGACTACAGGTGCGTTTGTCAAACCAAACGGCATAACAAGGAACTCGTAGTGTCCATAACGAGTTCTGAAGGCTGTCTTCGGGATACTCTCCTCTTGTATCCTTAACTGATGGTATCCAGATCGAAGGTCAATCTTTGAATAAAAGCTTGAGCCCTGCAGTTGATCAAACAGATCATCGATTCTTGGTAGAGGGTATCTATTCTTGATCGTCAGCTTGTTCAGCTCCCGGTAGTCGATGCACATACGAAAACTACCGTCCTTCTTTTTGACAAACAGGACCGGAGCTCCCCAAGGCGAGAAGCTTGGTCGGATAAATCCCTTGTCTAATAACTCTTGAAGTTGTGTCGACAGTTCCTGCATCTCAGACGGAGCAAGTCTATACGGTGCCTTAGCCACAGGCGCGGCGCCTGGAACTAAGTCAATGTGAAACTCTACTTGCCTCTGAGGTGGCAGTCCAGGTAAGTCTTCTGGGAAGACTTCTGGGTATTCCCTCACGACAGGGATGTCTTCGGTCTTCGGCTCAGCAGCCTTCTTATCCACAATGTGTGCCAGGAAGGCAACACATCCCTTCTGCAAACACTTTCGTGCTTTCAGGCAGCTGATAATTCTCAATGGCGTATCACGCTTCTCCCCGTGTACCACAATTGTTTCGCCACCTTCGGTTGGGATACGAACAACCTTTTCGTGACAAACTATCTCAGCCTTGTTGCCTGATAACCAATCCATTCCTACCACCACGTCGAAGCTTCCCAACTGGACTGGTAGTAGATCCAAAGCAAACTCACGCTCTCCCAATTCGATCACACAACCTCTGATAACTTCATTGGCTTCTACTAACTTCCCATTAGCCAATTCGATTGAGTAGGGAATATCTAACTTATTAGCGGCTAAACCAAGCATTTTCTTAAATTCTAACGACACGAAGCTATAATCGGCACCAGTATCAAATAAAACGGATGCATAGCATTGATTTACAGGGAATGTACCAGTAACAACATTGGGGTCCTGGCGTGCCTCCCTTGCTTCGATTTGGAACACCCTTCCCCGGGCTTGGTTCAACTCTGGGCAGTTCTTCTTAAAATGCCCAATATCACCGCAGTTAAAGCATCCAAGTCTTTGCCCGTTTCCACCTCCATTTCCAGCTTGGTCGTTGTTTTGGTTCGCATTACCATCCTGATTCACGTTGTTGCCTCGATTTCCATTACCTCCATTGTTTCCTTGTGGGCGATTCCCCATACCACCACGATTATTATTTTTATTCCCAAATCCTCCTTGGCCTCCCCGGCCAGCACTAGCCCAACAAGAATCCTTCAAGTGACCAGTCTTTCCACATGCTTCACATACTTTTGGCCCGCATCGGCCCGAGTGATGGCGTTGGCAAGAGTTGCACTTGGGATGTGCACCCATATATCCCTTACCTTTCCTCCTACCACCAGCTGTATCCTGAGCTGGCGTGCTTGGCTCTCCTTTCTTAACAACCACACTGGTGCCTTGCTTGAAGTTCGAGAACTTCCGTTTGTTACCTCCTGATGACTCGACGTGAGTCTCAGCCTTCTTCGTCTTGATCTCATCAAACTTGTTCAGGCGAATAGCCTCCTCAGTGAGAGCTACGCTCAAATCAATCGCCTCAGTAATGGTCGCAGGTTTGGATGAGGTTACCATGCTTATGATTTGAGGAGCTAATCCCCAAATGAAACGTTCAATCCTCTTGAACTCCGGAGTGACCATGTAGGGTACCACATGCGATAAGTCATGGAACCTTTGAACGTATTCTGCGATCTTTGGACCGTCCATTTTCAAATGCCAGAACTCGATTTCCAATCTTTGGATTTCCGCGCGAGAGCAATACTTCCTGCGCATAAGTTCCTTCAGTTCGGTCCAGGTCAGCGCGTAGGCAGCAGCTTCACCAAGTGTCTGTACTTGCAGATTCCACCAAGAGAGGGCTCCATCCAAGAATAGCCCTGAAATATAGGTGACTTGCTGGTCTGGTGCGCATTTGCTCATGCGAAGAACAGATTCGGTTTTCTCGGCCCAACGAACAAAGGCGACAGCACCTCCTGTGCCATCAAAGTTGACCGGTTTGCAGTCTAGAAACTGCTTGTAGGTGCACCCTGCACATACATTATAACATACGATCGGCATTAGCATCATTGCTAAAGATATCCAATTAGGTCATGGTATGTCTAAATGTCTTAGTATTACCATGAGGTGGATTATTGTTGTTGCCAGTGTTGCCAGAGTTGCTTCCACTAGTCCCTCCTTGAGAGGCGGCGTATTGTGCGATGGCAGCAGCGATAATTTGCTGGAGTTCCGCCTCATTGGTAGGCATGCGTGTCTCACGTCTCGGCGGCATCTTCTAAAAGATGTGTTTACGTCGGTCAGGCCATAGTTATAATACATACGCTTTATGATAGTAATAGTACATAACATCTCATGTTATAATCATATCAATCACACAACATCCCATGTCATAGAATATAAATAATCAAATCAAGCATCAAATATGATGAGAATACTGCGATTGCCATATAATGAGACCACATAGTAAGCGTACAAGTACATCACAGTATCATACAACATCAGTCGACTAAGGGCTACATCACCCTAGTCCAAAAACTATATCAATTCAGTGTCAATACATCAAATACATGTCAACAAAAGTCAGAATCATAATGTAGTCTCCAAAAATGCTGTGCAGTCAAAAGCATTCGCCGTCTTCTCACCAATGTCTTCCTATACGGTACTGAAGAGCTCTACACGGATGGCGGTGGAGGAGGGGGAAAGTGAGTGTAAAACAAGCGGCGCAAATGGAGCCAGTCCTCCTCCATGGCTCTCTGGGTACGCAAGAATGAAGCAACCTGCTGCTCCAGGGCAAAAAGGCGTGCAGCAATGTCTGGTGGTACAGGTCGAGAGGGCTGCAAAGGAGAGTGGGTCTGACCCTGGCACTGACACGGCGGCGGCTGGGCTCTCTCAAGCTCCTGAATGCGCTGCGTGTGTGCCTCGTGCTGAGCGACAAAAGACATCAAAACGTCCTCAATGGTATACCCCCATGTGGAAAGAATGGTAGGGGTCAGTCGGTGGCATAGCAGAAGATGATGTCCAAAGAAACGGCTCACTGGTGGGATCAAAAGGTGCCACATGAAATGGAGAAACAGGGGGAAAAGTAGCAGACGGTGGTATAGTAGGGATAGATACCGGTATGTGTCCAAAAGGGTGAGCCGAAGAGCCCTCTCCAGCTCGTGCTGGAAGTGTAAACCGAGGAAATGAAAAGGAAGTATCAATGTGACGGGTATCAGGGATCTGAGGGGGAAAAGGTGGGACCTCGTCATCAGCAGGAATCCACCCACACTGGGCGTGCTCATCTCGGGGGTCGATCCGTGCCTCAAAAAGCGCACGATCAAACTGGGCTGGCATAGGATCATGGTGAGGTGCAACAAGAGGGTCAACTGGTGCATCAGCAAGAAGTGGGGGATCAACATGATCAGCAACAATAACATGATCGCCCTCTAACAACGGAGCATCTATAGGATGATCATCAATAGGTGGGTCAGCAAAGACAGGCTCAATAATAGGTGCGTCAGCATGAACTGGGTCATGCTAAAAAACTGGGCCAGGAGCAGGGTCTAGTGGCTGCTCGGGCTCATCAAAGGCCATCTCAAAATCAAACTCAGGGTCGATGGGATCAACTGGGTCGACTGGATCCTCCATAGGCTGATCCATGGGTATAAACTCTATATCCTCATCTGGGTCGAATCCTGGGGGAAAGACAGGATCGGAATCCTTCACATCATCGTGGTCGAAAGTAAAACTAGGAATAGGGGCAACAGAGGATGCCTGGTCGGGATCTGATCCATGAGAAAAGTGCTGCGCACTCTGAGTGTGTGAAGGTGCGGAGGCCACAGACTCAAAAGAGCCTGGGACCGGAGAGTGAGCAGGTGACTCCTCGGTGGGAGCATCTGTGATCATCAAAAGATCTCCAGCAGCAAGAAGGGCCTCGCCCTGAACCTCGTCCTCTAAGGGCTCGTCTTCAAAAAGATCGACGTCGCCATCATCGTCGGCGTCGAGAAGCAAATCATAAGCAGGATAAACAGCTAAGGGTATGGGAGCAGGGATCTCCACTAACGGTAGGTCCCCGGCCAAAGGGCCATCAGCGAGCTCATCAGCACCATTAGGTAAAGCGAAGGGCTGGAAATCATCCTCGTCCGTGCTAGTAACGTCGGATGTGTGAACCTCGCGCTCAGAAGACTCTAGGTCATCTGAGACTATAGGTCTAGGTCCTGTGGTGTCTGAGTCACCAGTGCCAGAGGTGTCCATAGTGTCTGTAACATAAACACAAACATGCACAAACAGTCAATCATACAATCAGATAATCACATAAGTTACCAAGTAAGCATTCAAATAGTTCTCCTAGTCCCACTAGCCTCCTAGCCTCTCAGACTGCTCTTCCTAGTCCCACTAGCCAATTCTCCTAGTCCCACTAGCCAATTCTCCTAGTCCCACTAGCCAACTACCTCGAACTCTCAGATCGAGCCTCGGCCTCCAAGACCGAGCCTCAGCCTTCAAGACTGAGCCTATAAATAATAAATAAAATGTGCTCAACATTTGTTTGTAAAAACGTTTTGGATCTGGACTTAAGTGGTATGCAGTAAAAATGTTTTCGTGAGAGCCCTAGTGATCATAGTCTAGACTCGAGAAAGAATCCTAGTTCGCTATGATCAGAGCTCTGATACCAAGCTGTCACACCCTGGCTTTGCGGAAGCGTGGTTAATTTGGTGTGACTTCTTAATACCATAGCTTAACCATAACAAAGCTATATGAAATAAAATCATGCAAGATCATCCATAGATTTAAGTTTTAAAACCGAAGTAACATAACATTGTCTTAGAGACTTACAACATCATAACATAAAACATTGTCTTGAAAAACATAAACACCGACATGAAACAAACGCAGTTTAAGATTGGTGACTTGTCCAGGAAAGAGTCACATTTCCTAAACTGGGATGACCTTGGAACCCTTATGCAGCGGGAAAACATAACATACCGCGCCAGATCTTTAATTTCCTGAAATACATGTAAGTTGAAAAATCAACAATAATGTTGAGCGAGTTCATGTGTAAGTGAGTAAATAAACCTTGTATGTATAAAAATCCTGGTATGTAGCAAATAAGGAAAAAGAGATCACCAACGGTTTGCAAGGCCATTGATATGTGTGAAGTGCAAGTAGGAAGACTCAAACCTTGCGATTTTGCGTCGGGGCACAAAGTCACCCCGAGGTCCGTACTATTGGACCTGGGGTTGGGCTCGCTACACCCAGATAGATCTACCGCTTACGTCCCTCGGTCCTATAATGAGGATTAATGGCCTCCAGTTCACGCCTACCCACTCACATGATCTAAGTAGTAAACCTCCTTACGCTAACCATACCATGTATAAAGTACTCGTAATCATAGTAACATGTATTTCACCCCCGCAGTTTAGAAAACTGAAAACAGTTAAGAGAAAAGGGGGACAGTAACTCACCGTGGTGCGTCTCTACCAAGTATGCCTCCAAATCGATCAGCTGTATGACGACCTACACGTGCTAACTCTATTAGACGGATGGCCGTGCCTTAGCTTTATGGTTTAAGTTTTTGGGAAATAGTTAGACAACTATTTCGTGTTTACATTCTGTATACTTGGTTGTTATTCTCCTTCCCAAGGATGGGGGATTTAATACATGTGTGTTCGTAACATTCGGATTTCACTATTAAGTCTCACTTAATATATTTTATTTCCAACTTCAAAATATAAGTATTCTTCCCAAAAATATTATATTTTAATACATGTGATTTTCCCAAAATAATACTTAGTAATATTATTTTTACTCTAAAAATAATATTTACGTAGTTCACAAAATAATCATAAACACTTATACAAGTGATGTTGTGAAAAATATATATACTAAATATATTTATGTATCACGTTTTATTTTGTGAAATCCCACCTCCGATATTTTATAAATAAAGTCGTGGCGAAATTCATAGTTTGAAAACAAGTTGACAAGTATCTCTAACACTTATAGTGAAAATAATTCTAAGTGTTAGGTTTTTAGAAAAATTTCGCCAGAGTTTCCTCTGTAACTGGAGGTGGCCACGCTTTCAAGCGTATCATTTTCTTTTATAAATCACATCAACAATCTTCTTATTCAATCAAAACAATGTTCAACGTATCAAACTAGTTAATAAACATGAAATTCGCAAAAATTGCATGAACTTGTAGTTTTTCCAAAAATATGAAGTAAATCCCATTACTTTTAGTGGATCTTTATATAAATCAATCCGGTTTCATAAAAGTCTGGTTTTTAAAGAAATTCCATCTTTACAACTTCTTGTCAACTTTTACAAAAATAATTATTTTGTCGAAACTTTGTATTACACAAGTGTTTACACACTTGTGTGTTCTAAAAACCATTCGTGTTAGTGTAAGATCCGCCTTTAGAAAGCATGATTTCTTTGATACGTGGTCCTTTGAAAATACCTCTTGTAGATACGTAGATCTACTAGTTTTAAACACTATTTTACAAGCTAAAACACTTTTACACAAGTCCATGATTCGAGTGTGGTAGAGTTTCATCTTCTAACCCTTGTTATACTTAAACAAGCTTTATGTCATAATCCAAGATCATGACTAAACCGGGTTAAATGATGATCCGAGCTACCACAACATAGATCGGGTCCAAATAATCACACAAATCAAATACTACATGATTTACACAACATATGAGCTATTAACCAACATTTTAGTGTTTTAAGTAGACTTTTGTGCTTCATCTTGTATGTTCATAAATTTTAACCGTCATATATCGTTTTAACCACTTTAGAATAGTTCAAGAAGGTGATTTAAGTAACATACCACTAGCTCGAGGCTAGGGAAGAATCTAGACGCAAATAGGGTGGATAAAAGCAAGAGAGTGAGGTCCTTCGCCTTCCGTTTGCACCAAGACTCCTTATATGCGACCCTTAACACTTGTAGAGCTTGGAACTTGCAAGATCAAAACTCGAAAATGGATGTATGTAGGAAGGGGTGTTCGGCCGAGAGTTAGTAGGGAGGGAGAGAGAGTTGTGAAGTGGTGTTGTGTGATGGAAATGATCATGTGTGTATAAGCTCATACTTATAGACAATTCTCATGCTAATTACCCAATGGATTAAGTGTCTAGTAGATATCAAACAAACTAGATTATAATAATCAAGGAAGGACAAAGTATGTCCCCCCCTCATGGGGACGGTTGGTTAAGGGGGGGGGTACCTAGTTCGATTCTAACTAGTTAGTTAGGTTTATTAGTTAGGTTAAGTGTAGTTAAGTGCTTAACCCGGTTAGTTGTGTGTCACGCGTTACAATGGGTGTTAGGGTATTCAGGGACCCTAACTGGCTCAGAAAAAGATAAATAATGAGAATGACAATATTTTCATGTTCCGGGTAAAGTCCGGTTGTTCGGTTGGATAGTAATCCGTTAAAGTGCTTAACAAAGCTTTAAGGTGTCGTTAATACCCTTTTTAGTGACACAACTCATTTCTGACACTTTGGAAAGTGTCTAGTAATATTTTTCTCATGTTTTGGCACTTTATTAGGTAGCTAAAAGCTGAATTATTATGTAAAGTGCTGAGTTTTGTGCTTAGAGCACGTTTTAGGCACATCTGGTCATTGTAACTTATTCCTAGAGACGCAGTTCTACAACCCTTGTATCCCTACACTCACCACTAGTGTAGCAAAATATTTCTGGCTCATACAGGCCTTAGAGGCAGTGTCTGCCTGATGCTGGCTTTATCAGCATGTTCAATAGGTTATCCGTTTATAGTGCTACTGTGCTTTTTGTGCATCATGTTTGTCACTAAGGTTCAGCATGTAAATAATGTAGTGACAGCAAGTAAAGTATGATGCAAATAAGTGCATGTATCAGTAATCAAGTAGCAGTTTATTCACAAGTTCAAGCAAGCACAGTAATTAAGCAGTAATTAATTATTAATTAAGTCGTACGGATACCTGGTTTAGTGAGGGTTGTCACAAACACTTCAAAAAATTTTAAGCCCACCGTAACGTACGGTGCCACCGTAAATTACGGTGGCATCTTGGCATCCAGGCTCCGCCAAAAAGTTGCAATTTTTCATGGTTTTTCTTTGTATTTTTCATTTTTTTTTATTTTTTTGTGTTTTTCAAATTTTTCAAAAACATGGAAAAATTACCCTACCCTCTCGAAAGTCCCGTGTTGTCCTCAACACGATGTTAGAACTATTTGTAACCCGAATGTCACCAAACTTGTTTCAAACACGGACTTCAAACGAACATGGTAATGTGCAAACTCAACAAAACAAACAAAATAAAATGCTAACTATGTACACTACCAAACCTGGGCCTCTCATGGTTGTTCATCATCTACCGGGCGTAGGATGTAGCCCGCCTTATCAAGCTCCAAGTTGTTGATGTCATTCCCTTCCAAGTATGGCTTTAACCGATGGCCATTCACCGTTTGTTGTTTGTTGGTTTGCTCATCTTGGATATCCACATCGCCAAATCTTCCAACTCGCCGAACAACATATGGGCCCATCCATTTGTTTTTAAGTTTGCCCGCGAATATCTTCAACCTTGAGTTGTATAACCATACCTTTTGACCCACTTCAAAAGTCTTTTTCCTCAACTTTGCATCATGTACCTTTTTGAGTTTGTCTTTGTAAGCCGATGCACACTCGTACGCCTCGTCTCTAATTTCTTCTATTTCACTAAATTGCAATTTCCTCATCTTTCCCGCTTCATCATAGTCCGCATTCACAGTTTTGATTGCCCAATGTGCCCGATGAGCTAACTCCATTGGTAAGTGACAACCCTTTCCATAAACCATCCGGTAAGGTGTTGTGCCAATTGTAGTCTTGTAGGCCGTCTGGTATGCCCACAACGCATCATCCAACTTGCTCGACCAATCCTTCCTATCCGTTCTAACCGTCTTCATGAGGATTTCTTTAATTTGACGGTTGGACACTTCGACTTGTCCACTAGTTTGCGGATGGTAAGGTGTCGCAATCCTGTGATTCACGCTATACCGCTTCAACAATTTCCCAAAATTAAAGTTCTTAAAATGCGAACCACCGTCACTTATAATAACTCTTGGAATGCCAAAACGGGCAAAGATGTTGGATTGAACAAATTTACAAACAACCGAATGGTTATTTGTTCTTGTTGCAATAGCTTCAATCCATTTAGAGACGTAGTCCACCGCCACCAAAATATATAAAAACCCATTAGAATTCGGAAAGGGACCCATAAACTCAATGCCCCATAAATCGAATATTTCCACAACCAAAATTGGTTGTAATGGCATCTCGTCCCTCTTTGAAATGCTTCCCATCCTTTGACAATTTACACAATTTCTTGCAAATTCACACGCATCCTTGAAGATTGTGGGCCAATAAAACCCACATGACAAAACCCGATAACCCGTTTTATGCCCGCTAAAGTGACCTCCACATGCGGATAAATGGGCATGAGTCAAGATTTCCAACACCTCCGTTTCGGGCACACGCCTCTGAATGACTTGATCGGGCCCGATCTTGAAAAGGTCTGGTTCATCCCAAATATATTGCTTCACTTGGACCATAAATTGTTGTCTTCGCTTCTTGGTCCAATGATTTGGGATGGCACCCGTGGCTAAATAATTTACGTAGTGGGCATACCACGGTGCAACAAAGGTGGATACGGCTAGTAGTTGCTCATTGGGAAACCTTTCATTTATCTCGCTCAAATCGTCAATCCCTTCCACCGAGATCCGAGACAACTGATCCGCCACTACGTTCTCACTTCCCTTTTTGTCTCGGATCTCTAAATCAAACTCTTGTAACAACAACACCCACCGGATTAAACGGGGCTTCGCGTCTTTTTTCTCTATCAAATACTGGACCGCGCTATGATCCGAATAAACAAACACTTTGCTCCCCCAAATGTACAAACGAAACTTATCCAAAGCATACACCACTGCTAATAACTCCTTTTCGGTTGTGGTGTAATTCAGTTGCGCTTCGGATAAAGTCTTACTTGCATAATAAATTACCACCGGCTTTTTGTCAACTCGTTGACCCAAAACTGCACCAATTGTAATGTCGCTTGCCGTCACACATGATTTCAAATGGCTTGGACTAATCCGGCGGTTGCAAAATGGGAGATTTCACCAAATGTTCCTTCAAAACATTAAAGGCTTGCAAACATTCATTAGTAAAATCAAATGGAACATCCTTTAACAACAAGTTACATAAAGGTTTGGTGATAACACTAAAACCTTTAATGAAACGTCTATAAAATCCCGCGTATCCCAAAAATGATCTTACACCCTTAACATTTTTCGGTGGTGGAAAAGATGATATTACCCATATTTTTGCCTTGTCCACCTCCATACCCTTTCCGATATTACATGGCCTAACACAATGCCCTCTTGCACCATGAAATGACTTTTCTCCCAACTAAGCACTAAATTTTTCTCAACACGTCTTTTTAAAACTTTTTGTAACTCGTTGAGACACGATTCAAAACTAGTGCCAAAAATCGAAAAGTCATCCATAAACACTTCAAGCGACTCTCCAACCATGCCCGAGAAAATACTCATCATACATCGTTGGAAAGTAGCCGGTGCATTGCACAAGCCAAATGGCATTCGCCGGAAGGCAAAGGTACCATATGGACAAGTGAAGGTGGTCTTGTGTTGGTCATCCGGGTGTATTGCTATTTGATTGTAACCCGAATACCCGTCCAAAAAGCAATAATATTTTTGACCCGATAATTTTTCAATGATTTGGTCAATAAAAGGTAGCGGGAAATGGTCCTTAGAAGTGGCGGCATTCAATTTGCGGTAGTCAATACATACACGCCACCCGGTGACCATGTGGTCATTTGTTCCCCATTTTCATCCTTGACTACTTGAATACCGGCCTTCTTAGGCACAACTTGGGTAGGACTTACCCAAGCACTATCCGAAATCAGATAGATAATTCCCGCATCCAACCATTTGATTACCTCTTTCTTTACTACCTCCATTAGGTTCGGATTTAATCGCCGTTGAGCTTCTCTTGTCGGTTTTGCAACTTCGGTGGTGATTATCTTGTGCATGACGATTGATGGACTAATTCCTTTAAGATCGGCAATCGTCCATCCGATAGCTCCATTGTTCTCCTTCAAGACTTCCAATAAGGCTTGTTTGTCACACCCCGACCACGTGAGACAACGAAACGTGGCGGAAATGCCGGGGAGTGTTGTAACAGAATTAATTATTTCACAACCATGGAAATTAAAGTTTCGTTTTATTAATCAAATAAGAGAGTTACATTTTTTTAAAAAAAGAAACAAAGAGTACATAACAAAAATTAACTAATTCTTGTCTCGTTTTAAGTCACTAAGGCACAGGTCCGCCTAAGTATGTCTCGATAAGTCCTATGCATCAGCTCCTGAAAACACATGTGAAAATAGGTACGTCAGCATAAAAATGCCTGTGAGATACATAGGTTTTGTGAAAATAGGATTCATGACTTGTAAGTTTAAGAAAATGTTTAATAAAGTTTAGTCATGAACCTTGTAAATTGATTTGTTTTGTAAATCGTTTGAAAAATAATAAGTTCAGATGATATGTATAAATAAGAGAATAATGTATGGTTAAATGAATAACCATGTAAAATGAATTTGTATAAGATAAGTTGTTTGTAAATCAATGTCTTGTGAAAAGTATGTTATTTGTATAAAATGTTATATGTCTCAAATTGAAATGATTCAAATAACGCTACGATATGTAATACCATACAAACACTTATATATAGGAAGTACCAGCGGCGTATCCACCGTGCTTGTATCATATTACACACGCCTTGTTACTTAAATCACTTACTCAAACCAAACCATCAAGATGTAATGTTTAACAATTGTAGAAATGTTTAGGTATAGTCAAATGTCTATTGTCAAATGGTTCACATGGTTCAATAGATACAAATGGTTCACATAATGTAATATAATGTGTTCATATGCTGGATGAGCATATGCAAGAAATTGTAATGTAAAACAATGTACTAAGTATGCACACAATGGACATACATAGCATGAAATGTAATATAAAACGATGTACTAAGTATGCACACAATGGACATACATAGCATGAAATGTAATGTAAAACAATGTACTAAGTATGCACATAATGGACATACATAGCATGAAATGTAATGTAAAACAATGTACTAAATATGCACACAATGGACATACATAGCATGAAATGTAATGTAAAACAATGTACTAAGTATGCACACAATGGACATACATAGCATGAAATGTAATGTAAAACATTGTACTAAGTATGCACACAATGGACATACATAGCAAAACAATGTAATGTAAATCATGTACTATAAATGTACTAATGAACATAGCAAGTATATGATGTGAAAATATGGAAAGCATGAAAGTAACAAGTAGGCACATGTGTTTCACCCCAAAACAGTTTGAAAACGGTAAAAGAGGGGTCTATGTACTCACTTGAGATTTGCTTAGTAGTCCTTGAGTAACAACCAAACAATGCTAGAGATCACGGATATCAAACGGCACCTAATATAGGTAACTATGTTAATAAACAGACCAAAATCGGGAGATTGGATAGTATGAGGTTTCGTAAACCAAATGAGTATTGGAACTCATATGATATGGTTTAACAAAGCCCACATACTAAAATGAAACCTAACCTAAGTGCTTACGACCCATTACGACCCGTTTAGGTAGCTTATGCTACTTTAACGCGTTGTTCGCGTAAAACGCATTCTGAATGCCTAACTAGTCCAATGATAAGTAAAATATGCCTTAACATGTCTAATATTGTTACCAAATCAGTTTAGATACCAAAAGTTATGTTACATATGCTTAAAATGAATTTTGGCGTTCAAAGGGCATTTTGGTAATTTACCTAAGGCATATAAACTACCAATCATACAACTACTTAAACAAAGCGACCATAAGGTATAACCTCGGAAGGTTATTCCCTATATACTATGGTCACCTAATGTGTTTGGTCGGATCCTAATGATCGACCAAACGGTTCGGGTTCGAAAGTATAAGCGATTGTTTAGATCGCTTACCTTACGACCCTATATAAGCACTAAACTAAAAGTGACGAGCTAATCATGTTAAAACATGCTTAACTAAGTTTAGAAAACAGGTTTGGTATAAAAAAAATGGTTTTGATACCCAAGAGTAGTTTGGTTACAAAATACGCACGAATGCGCATTTTGGCCGAAACTACGACTCGTCACTGAGCCTAGATAACGTGGTAATCAGTAGGTATAGTCACTAGGGACTATGACCATCGTGATTACGCTCATGTTATGAAGTTCAAACGAACTTCGCATTGACCATAAACTGGTCAACGCAGAAAGTCAAACAAAGTTTGACTTTTAACGCTAAAAGTATAAAAAGAACGAAGGAACACTTACAAAGGGTCCTCGAAAGCTAATCTTGATCCAAGTAGCTCAGGTATGAAGTAATGGCTTCAACTTAGAGCTTTTAGATCAGATTTTGTGGGTTTTGCAAGGAATTGAGGTGGGTATTTATAGGATTAGGACCACCGTTAGGATCGTTTCTTGAAAACCGTGATCGAATCTCATCCGTACACTTGTTGGAATGTTATGGAACATCAATTGGCCCCCCATGATCAGGTAGCAACATGTGGAATTGAGATTATGAGTGGTTAACAGCTGTTAACAGCTAGTTTAGCACATTCTGATGTGCTGGGGACCCCTTACGGACCGTAAGGGTGGTGGCTTACGGTCCGTAAGCCATCAACTATGCTGAAATGACTGTTTCAGTCCCTGCACCTTGTTTCGTTGCGTAACGGCACTTCTAAGACCCGTCAAACCCAATTTCAAGCTCCACAATGATGTTAAGACATAGGGAACATGAAATATGCTTGAAAACATCTCGGATGTCGGTTCGTTTGGCCGTATGGTTGCGATGTTCGCTTAATTACGACGGAATGCGCATAAGCGCGAAAAACGATCCAAATTGCGCGAAGAATGGATTTTTATTATGCCAAACACTAAAATAAAATATTTTAGTGCTTACATAAATTTTTGGATGTCCGGATGTATTCAGAACGTAAGTTATGCGCGAAAGTGCAAACTTGTGCACTTTTTGACGCTTTTAGTCCCTGAATGACCCAAAAGTTTATTTTAGCACACCGAACCCCTCAAAGCCTATTTCTAAGCTATGTAAAGGATATTTATGGTATGTTTAACTTATGGCCTTGTTCTGGAATGTCTGTTACAGTTCAAACTGGCATACTTTCGCAGTTTGTCAACTTTAATCCCTGTAAGCGATTTAACTTGATTTTGCCATACCAAAGCCTTCGAAACTTATTTCTAAGTTATGTAAAGGTTATTTAAGGTATGTTAAGCCTATTTTCACTATTCTGGAGTGTTAGTTGCATTAAACTGGTTATATTTACGCATCAGTGCGCGTATAACCTTCCAGAAAGTGATTTAAAGCTTGAAATTCGAACAAAAATTGATATGTGCAAAAGATACATATATTTATATAGATCCCAAGTATGAAATACAATATTTCATTGGCTTGGTATTTGTTTGATGGTCGCAGTGACCCAGGTGTCACAGTCTCCCCTGCTTTAGGAAATTTCGTCCCGAAATTTATTCGTAGGAGTCTATCTATGACTTTGTGTCAAATAACCACCAGAGATATGCAAGGCATAATCCTGTCATTTCCTTAACGGACATTCTTCAGAAACGAAAATGAACGGACGGAGTCATTTTCCTCAACGAGTATTCTTCAGAGGCGGAAATGAAGGAATAAATAAACGGGTATTCATTTCCTCAACGGACAATCTTCAGAAACGAAAATGAACGGACAGAGTCATTTTCCTCAACGAGTATTCTTCAGATGCGGAAATGAAGGATTTAAACAAACGGGGATTCATTTCCTCAACGGACAATCTTCAGAAAAGAAAATGAACAAACGGAGTCATTTTTAACGGTTGCTTCATCAGAAATGGAAATGAAAAAGGATAATCAAACGGATATTCATTTCCTTAACGAACAATCTTCAGAAAACGAAAATGAACAAACGGAGTCATTTTCAACGGTTGCTTCCTCAGAAATGGAAATGAATAGATTTAACTCTAGGCACATGACAAAACTTGTTGTGGTTTCTGTGCACTAAATTCCATAATTATGTATGCATCCATAATTACGTAATTTCTTGCACAGTCCGCACAGTGTGTCTTGTAATGTTTAGGGGAAGAAAATCAAACCTGTGATGAGGGTGACTAGACTACCATAGGGTCCTTTTAATTAGATCGACAGATCGACAGTCATTTGCTGTGTAATGACAGCTGCTAGCTCTTCAATAGATACCTGATTTTCACGTCGTGGAGGCATTCTAAAAAAAGGGGGAAACAGGAGAGAAAACAAATGAAATGGCATTGGGTAAGAATAGGATGTTACAAATACCGACCAAAATCATGGGTGATGGTCATTTGTTTGAACCATGAGGCAAACAAACGACACTCAAAGGCTGAATCAAAGCAATTAGATCCTCATAATGTATCGCGAAGACATGCTCGCCTATAAGTGGACACTCACCCCAAGAGTTCCCAGGTAAGAGTGACTGGTCCGATTATGTGGATTTGTACAAACACTCTAGCCTTAGACAGAAAACTCAGGGTACAGGCATTCACTCTTCCAGTTTGCACGTGTTCACACTATTTAGGACCAAAAACTTTGACGAAAGTTTGAAATTTCAGAGGGGTTCAAAACTTTACAACTGAGGGTTCAAAACCTTGTAATCAATCATCCCAGAACAGATGATTAATTTTCAAAGCGGATTCGAACTTTGTGTTCTCATTGTCGTTATCACCTAAGGATAGGTGAAGGTGTCGTTTTATGACTAAACGCAAGTAAACTCGCGTTAGGGTCCTAGGAAAGTTATAGACTAGGTCAAAGCATTACTAATAACCTAATTCCCTATAACCATTGGCTCTGATACCAACTTTTCTGTCACACCCCGACCACGTGAGACAATGAAACGTGGTGGAAACGCCGGGGAGTGTTGTAACAGAATTAATTGTTTCACAACCATGGAAATTAAAGTTTCGTTTTATTAATCAAATAAGAGAGTTACATTGTTTTAAAAAAAGAAACAAAGAGTACATAACACAAATTAACTAATTCTTGTCTCGTTTTAAGTCACTAAGGCACAGGTCCGCCTAAGTATGTCTCGATAAGTCCTATGCATCAGCTCCTGAAAACACATGTGAAAATAGGTACGTCAGCACTCAGCATAAAAATGCCTGTGAGATACATAGGTTTTGTGAAAATAGGATTCATGACTTGTAAGTTTAAGAAAATGTTTAATAAAGTTTAGTCATGAACCTTGTAAATTGATTTGTTTTGTAAATCGTTTGAAAAACAATAAGTTCAGATGATATGTATAAATAAGAGAATAATGTATGGTAAAATGAATAACCATGTAAAATGAATTTGTATAAGATAAGTTGTTTGTAAATCAATGTCTTGTGAAAAGTATGTTATTTGTATAAAATGTTATATGTCTCAAATTGAAATGATTCAAATAACGCTACGATATGTAATACCATACAAACACTTATATATAGGAAGTACCAGCGGCGTATCCACCGTGCCTGTATCATATTACACACGCCTCGTTACATAAATCA
Source organism: Helianthus tuberosus (assembly GCA_030545235.1). Lineage (NCBI taxonomy): Eukaryota > Viridiplantae > Streptophyta > Magnoliopsida > Asterales > Asteraceae > Helianthus > Helianthus tuberosus. The sequence goes on along the minus strand of JARYGA010028038.1, from coordinate 746,327 downwards.
CTTACTCAAACCAAACCATCAAGATGTAATGTTTAACAATTGTAGAAATGTTTAGGTATAGTCAAATGTCTATTGTCAAATGATTCACATGGTTCAATAGATACAAATGGTTCACATAATGTAATATAATGTGTTCAAATGCTGGATGAGCATATGCAACAAATTGTAATGTAAAACAATGTACTAAGTATGCACACAATGGACATACATAGCGTGAAATGTAATGTGAAACGATGTACTAAGTATGCACACAATGGACATACATAGCATGAAATGTAATGTAAAACAATGTACTAAGTATGCACACAATGGACATACATAGCATGAAATGTAATGTAAAACAATGTACTAAATATGCACACAATGGACATACATAGCATGAAATATAATGTAAAACAATGTACTAAGTATGCACACAATGGACATACATAGCATGAAATGTAATGTAAAACGTTGTACTAAGTATGCACATAATGGACATACATAGCAAAACAATGTAATGTAAATCATGTACTATAAATGTACTATTGAACATAGCAAGTATATGATGTGAAAACATGGAAAGCATGAAAGTAACAAGTAGGCACATGTGTTTCACCCAAAAACAGTTTGAAAACGGTAAAAGAGGGGTCTATGTACTCACTTGAAATTTTCTTAGTAGTCCTTGAGTAACAACCAAACAATTCTAGAGATCACGGATATTAAACGGCACCTAATATAGGTAACTATGTTAATAAACGGACCTAAATCGGGTGATTGGATAGTATGAGGTTTCGTAAACCAAATGAGTATTGGAACTCATATGATATGGTTTAACAAAGCCCACATAATAAAATGAAACCTAACCTAAGTACTTACGACCCATTACGACCCGTTTAGGTAGCTTATGCTACTTTAACGCGTCGTTCACGTAAAACGCGTTCTGAATGCCTAACTAGTCCTATGATAAGTAAAATATGCCTTAACATGTCTAATATTGCTACCAAATCAGTTTAGATACCAAAAGTTATGTTACATATGCTTAAAATGAATTTTGGCGTTCAAAGGGCATTTTGGTAATTTACCTAAGGCATATAAACTACCTATCATACAACTACTTAAACAAAGCGACCATAAGGTATAACCTCGGAAGGTTATTCCCTATATACTATGGTCACCTAATGTGTTTGGTCGGATCCTAATGATCGACCAAACGGGTCGGGTTCGAAAGTATAAGCGATTGTTTAGATCGCTTACCTTACGACCCTATATAAGCACTAAACTTAAAGTGACGAGCTAAGCATGTTAAAACATGCTTACCCAAGTTTAGAAAACAGGTTTGGTATAAAAAAAAACGGTTTTGATACCCAAGAGTAGTTTGGTTACAAAATAAGCATGAATGCGCATTTTGGCCGAAACTACGACTCGTCACTGAGCCTAGATAACGTGGTAATCAGTAGGTATAGTCACTAGGGACTATGACCATCGTGATTACGCTCACGTTATGAAGTTCAAACGAACTTCGCATTGACCATAAACTGGTCAACGCAGAAAGTCAAACAAAGTTTGACTTTTAACGCTAAAAGTATAAAAAGAACGAAGGAACACTTACAAAGGGTCCTCGAAAGCTAATCTTGATCCAAGTAGCTCAGGTATGAAGTAATGGCTTCAACTTAGAGGTTTTAGATCAGATTTTGTGGGTTTTTCAAGGAATTGAGGTGGGTATTTATAGGATTAGGACCACCGTTAGGATCGTTTCTTGAAAACCGTGATCGAATCTCATCCGTACACTTGTTGGAATGTTATGGAACATCAATTGGCCCCCCATGATCAGGTAGCAACATGTGGAATTGAGATTATGAGTGGTTAACAGCTATTAACAGCTAGTTTAGCACATTCTGATGTGCTGGGGACCCCTTACGGACCGTAAGGGTGGTGGCTTACGGTCCGTAAGCCATCAACTATGCTGAAATGACTGTTTCAGTCCCTGCACCTTGTTTCGTTGCGTAACGGCACTTCTAAGACCCGTCAAACCCAATTTCAAGCTCCACAATGATGTTAAGACATAGGGAACATGAAATATGCTTGAAAACATCTCGGATGTCGGTTCGTTTGGCCGTATGGTTGGGATGTTCGCTTAATTACGACGGAATGCGCACAAGCGCGAAAAACGATCCAAATTGCGCGAAGAATGGATTTTTATTATGCCAAACACTAAAATAAAATATTTTAGTGCTTACATAACTTTTTGGATGTCCGGATGTATTCAGAACGTAAGTTATGCGCGAGAGTGCAAACTTGTGCACTTTTTGACGCTTTTAGTCCCTGAATGACCCAAAAGTTTATTTTAGCACACCGAACCCCTCAAAGCCTATTTCTAAGCTATGTAAAGGATATTTATGGTATGTTTAACTTATGGCCACGTTCCAGAATGTCTGTTACAGTTCAAATTGGCATACTTTCGCAGTTTGTCAACTTTAATCCCTGTAAGCGATTTAACTTGATTTTGCCATACCAAAGCCTTCGAAACTTATTTCTAAGTTATGTAAAGGTTATTTAAGGTATGTTAAGCCTATTTTCACTATTCCGGAGTGTTCGTTGCATTAAACTGGTTATATTTATGCATCAGTACGCGTATAACCTTCCAGAAAGTGATTTAAAGCTTGAAATTCGAACAAAAATTGATATGTGCAAAAGATACACATATTTATACAGATCCCAAGTATGAAATACAATATTTCATTGGCTTGGTATTTGTTTGATGGTCACAGTGACCCAGGTGTCACATTGTTCTTGCGCCATCTCTAAATTAGAGGCAATAATGACCGGTAAAGTGTCATTATCCCCTAGAAAAAGATACTTCAAATGACTTGGCAAGTCTTTGAGTTCCAACTTTGGCAGTTCTTCTAGTAATGGTTTAGTACCCGAGCTTATTTCCGCCAGCAAGCCTTCGAATTGGTGAGTCCATGGCGGTCGGCCTTTCTTCACAGCCATAGCATCCTGTTTTTCCTCTTCAACCCTTAGCGCACAAGCATATACCTCTTCAGAAAAATCACAAAGACAAACATCCATACTATCCTCCTCGTACTCGTGCGGGTTACATCCATCGACTAAATCTGCCATGAAACACTCATCAACACCAACAACATTAGAATTGTTAGTAAAAACATTCAAGCACATTTTTCGATTCCCAAAAGTCATATCGACTGTACCAAATCTCGAATCGATCACAGCATGCGCGGTGCTCAAAAATGGCCGACCCAAAATAACATTTTGTTGTTGTTTTGGGTCCGTGGATGAGTAGTCCAATACTAAAAAGTCAACCGGGTAATAGAACTCATCAATTTTCACAATCACATTATGAACCATCCCCCGAGGTAGCTTATGAGACAAATCAGCCAAAAACAACAGTTGTCTCTACCCTTGTTAACGGACCAAAGTCGTATTGGTCATATAAGCCCCCCGGTAAAATGCTCACCCCGGCTCCAAGATCTAGTAACGCCTTTGCCATTTGAAAATTTCCAACTTGTATGTTTATCAATGGCGTGCCCGGATCTTGGAGCTTAGGAGGAAGCTCCCCATTCAAAACCGCACTTACTTGCCCGGTTAAATCTACACGGTTAGGAATTTTCTTCTTTTGCTGCCTTTTTTGTGTGCATAACTCTTTTAAAAATTTTGCATATGCGGGTACTTGTTTTATTGCATCAAGTAATGGAAGGTTAATTTTTACTTGTTTGAACATGTCCCATAATTCTTCTTTTTGGGGACCTCTTGATGCAATAAAATTTTTCCTACCCGGGTCATGTAAGGCCGATGGAAACCGGACTTGACTCGGTCCACCTTCATCTTTTTCATTCTTTTCATTTTCACCCAACCCCGGTTTTTTAACATTTGATTCTTTAGATACAACCGGTGAAACATCATCATCACTTTCATTACCCGTGACATCCTCAACTACCCCCTAAACCAAATCGGGTGACAAATTGGCTTTAAATTCTTTGCCACTTCTCAACACACTAACATGACTAATATTAACATTGTTACCTCGTGATGAACCATGGGAAGGATTTACCTTGGTGTCGCTAGGAAGTTGACCTTTGCTTTTCTTCAACTCCGCCACATCGGTTACCAATTGACCCATTTGGGTTGTTAGTGATTGAATGCTCTTGTCACGAACCTCATCCTTTTGCATCCGGACTTTATCAAGTTGATTCCGTTTTTTCATATCTTGTGGCATAGCCCGAAGCATATCCATGACTTCATTCCCGCTTGACGAATTTTGACCCGAACCACTTTGACCCGTTTGTTTAAATTGCCCTTGGTAGCCATAATTGTTTCCACCCCTATAGTTGCCTTGATTGTATTATTGGCGAAGTGCAAAGTTACCTCGAGCTCCTTGAAAGTTTGGGTTAGCTTGGTTCGCCGCATTCCCGTAACGGAAATTAGGATGGTTTCGTAACCCGGGGTGGTAGGTGTTGGAGTTCATGTTGAAATTTCGACCACCCCCTTGAATAGCATTCACTTCCTCTACTTGCTCATCAACCACTCCCACTACACAAACTTCCACCGTGTGGCCTATTTCATTGCAATTAGTGCACACGTTGTACACTTGATTCGTGGTTTGAACATTGCCACTCTCTACTCCATGCACTTGTGGCCTTTGTATCACATGTCTTGCCCGTCTTGAAGATTGAGCCTTCCTTTTGGAAGTCACTGCCATTTGTTCTAAAAATGCCCAATCAACATGTTCAAAGTTTGTACCAAACGTACCATTAGTAATCGATATCAAATCACGTGCATCCTCTGAACTCAACCCTTCGTGAAACGTGTTCAACAACTCCCAAAGTTGGATACCGTGATGAGGGCAATTTCGTAGCATCATATTGAACTGCTCAAATGCTTCGTGAAACATCTCCCCCGATTGTTGTTGGAAGCTTCTCAAACCTCTCCTTGCATCATTAGTCTTTTGAGAAGTATAAAACTCGTCTAAGAAAATCTGTTGCATATCAGCCCATGTAAAAACTGATGCGGAGGGTAAAGTGTGAAACCATCTCTTTGCTTTGTCTTCCAAAGAAAATTGAAAGAGAACCAACTTGACATCATCCGAAGAGAACCCTTGGCGTCCAATCGTGTTACAAATAGAATCGTATGCCTCCAAATGGAAATAAGGTTCTTCCGTTGCTAACCCCTTAAACGTTGGTAGACTTTGGAGGGCGGTTGGTCTAACTTCAAACGTTCTTCCATCCGCATGATGAGGAATCACTACCGGCGAAGGATTGTTAGTGATAATAGGCCGAAAGTGAGCTTCAATTCCCCGTACTACTTTCCGGTGATGTCTTCGAGGGGCACCCAATGGTGCTCTTGGTTGACCCATTTGCCCTTGCATAGGCCCTTGAGGAGCAAATGGTGGTTGATATTGATATTGATATTGATGTATTGGTGGTTGTTGTTGAATCGGCCCTTGAAATTGCGGTTGTGTATTTTAAGGCCGCACTTGATGTAGCGGTGTAGGGCGTTGCAATTGTGGCCCTTGTGGTCTAATATGTTGCACCCCGACCGGTAATCTACTCGTGTCTTGAAATTGTTGTAGCGGTTGACTTTGTTAACCCGCTCCTCCTTGAGGTCCCAAATATCCTCCATCACCCCCATAGTAAAAACCTTCTTCTTCATATCCCCAAAAATCCTCTTCATAACCATCATCATATCGATCCCCTTGAATACCCAAAGATTGCCCAAATGGAAGGGATGAGTATTGGAAACCCAATTGGTTCGATGGTCTAAATGTAGAAGTAGCATGGACAATGGTTGAATTTGGTGGTAGTGGATAATTAGAGGATGATTGACCCGTAGTTGGGGGAAAGAAGTGTGACAATGGTGGAATTGTGGTAGAAGGGCTAAAGGTAAGATTAGGTTCAACTTGAGTAGTGATTGGTTTTGTGGTGTTGGTTGGTGTAGTGTCATGAGTTGGAGTAGGATATGGAGTGGTATTAGGCATGGTGGTGATGGTTGTGTGGAAGTAGGTACGAATGATGAGGTCGTTTGACCAGTTGTGGGTGGTATTTGAGATTCTTGCATGATGTTTCGTGGTGTGATGGGTGAGGTAGGTGAACCAATAATTCTGTTTTCTCGTACTAAAACTCGGTTTTGCCTTAACGTTCTCTCAATTTTTGGATCAAACGATAGTGGTGACGACTTGTGAGAGCCTCTAGTATGCATGCACCTGTAATACCTGCACACCAAACACAACCAGCGTAAACCTGAAAATAACAAAACAAAACTAATAAACTAACACATGTTGCGCACTACTCCCCGGCAACAGCGCCAAAATTTGACGTGCTGTCGTAGTACACGCAAATTTAATCCAAATTACAACTAGTAGATAGCAGTAAATAGGTATCGAACACAGGGAGTTTGTGGAAAATGTGTTGATTCAATAGTCTTGCAAATTAACTACAATTACCCTAATGCGCAGAAATTAAAGATCAAGAGTTTGGATTGTTTGATTTAAAAAATAAGTTATCAACTACTTACTAATCAAGATTGGATTTTTAATTCAGATTATGAGAACAATGATCATCTTAGGGTTCAGTTTCTTTTAACACTTGTGCAAAATTTCAACTAGAAAGAGTTACATAGACATAACTCGTGCATAAATAATTGTTGTGATAAAAGGGAACAAAGTACTCGGATTATATCAATGTGAGGTTGTTTCCCGATGATCAATCATTCAATATCCAACCCTAACCCTTCCCGTGATATCTCGATTGTCAATGGCACCAAGAACGTATGATTTAGACTAGAATTGCAATACCAATTAACAACTTACAATCAAATATTTATACACCATGATAATCAAAGTAAACACACAAAGTTATCATTCTAGAAATTAAGGAAAATCACACAGGAGTTGTAGAGAAACATTCACCTAAGATGATCACCACAAATTTAGCCGGACATTGTTCGGTTAATCATCATAAGATCAAAGTTCAAGTTCATACGAAACAAAAACCAAAACAAAATGTTTAGAATTGGTCCCAAATGATCTCCAAAGCTAAAATTCGCCGCCAAGTGCAGAGAAAACATTCCAATCATGAATAATGTGAAAAGGCACACGAAAACGATTTTAAATGAGGCAGTTACACTTTTCCTCGTCACCTCAACCATAACTTACGGTAGCTACCGTAAGTTACGGTAGACTTCAAACAGCTACGGTGCAAACAGACTGTGGTACGGTGGAAACAGGAGATTTTCAGGGCTACCATAACTTACGGTAGCCACCGTAAGTTACGGTGGACCCCTGAATCTTCTGTTTTGTTTCTTCTTTCCTTCCATGCTTGACCCGTTCCACTCCAGTCCATCCAAAGCAGCGATTTATCCATTTTAAGCTCCAAAGTGTACCTGAAACATAAACAATTGTAGTCATCTAATTCAAGATAATTACGCGATCAAGTGAGGAATAAACTCATCTTTTAACATCATTAAGGGTTGTCCTATGGACCACCCGTCATACACCCATTTGTTTGCTAGGAATTTACACTAAGAGCTTAGTATAACATAGTGCCATACCCAAACAATTTTTACCACTGGTTGACATTTTTCTTTAAATTCACAAGTTTCAAAGGGTTGAATACCTTGCGATACTTTGAATATCCCAAATCACATTTTGAATCCCAAGAATTTCCAACACCAAAAGATGCTTCGCATCTTTGGGATCTAGCAATTTGCTTATCTTTCAGTCATTTCAATTACACTCTACGGTCTCCTTCGAATAAATTTCGGGACGAAATTTCCTAAAGTTGGGGAGACTGTGACACCTGTGCTCTGTAAACACCGCACGATGTAGAACAATATCATTCATCAAAGAATCAATGTGTTTTGGTCTCAAAATTTGTTTATTTACGTTTGCCAATTTCACGTTTTGATACTAGTTCGATTTCAAGCTTTAAATCGCTTTCTAGAAAGTTATACGCAAACTGATACGTAAACGTAATCAGTTTAATGCGACAAACACTCCGGAATAGTGAAATAGGCTTAACATACCTTAAATAACTTTTATATAACTTACAAATAAGTTTTGAAGGTTTGGTGTGTCAAAAACAAGTTTATTCGATCGCAGGGACTATTTGCGTCAAACTGCGAAAGTATACTGATTCGTATGGCCATGAACATTCCAGAACTTGATTATAAGCAAAACATACCCTAAATATCCTTTACATAGCTTAGAAATAGGCTTTGAGGGGTTCGGTGTACGAAAATAATCTTATTTGGTCAATCAGGGACTAAAAGCGTCAAAAAGTGCATAAGTTTGCATTTACGCGCATATCTTACGTTCTGAACATATCCGGGCATCCAAAAATTTTTTAATCATTAAAATATTTTATTTTAGTGTTTGGAAAGCTAAAATTTCATTCGTCGCGTAATTTGGATCGTTTTTCACGTCCGTTCGTGTTTCGTCGTAATTAACCGAACAACGTAACCGTACGACCAAACGAACCGACATCCAAGATGTTTTCAAGCATATTTTAAGTTCCCTATACTTTAACTTCGTTTTGGAGCTTTAAATTGGGGTTAACGGGTCTTAAACATGTCAAAAACCAAGTTTCTAGCATGCAAGGACCAAAACTGCCAAAACTGAAAAGTTTCTGCCTGACCTGCCAGGCGTGTCGTGATAGGATCCATGTCCTGTGTCGTGTGTTGCCTGGGCTGCCTCTGTGCAGAAACCTGTTTTCAGCAAACAACAGATGATTCTGGGTTTTTATACGTGGTTTTCTCATGCTATGGATTGGTATTTAGGCTCCCATAGTATACAAAACAATGGGTAACACTTGGATGGCCAAGATTAAAGCTCAAATTATGAGGAATGATCTTAACGGTTGTGGAAAATCTATAAATACCCATCCAATTTCATTCCAAGCTTGCTCACTTCAGATTTTCCACTCATTTCTGCTCTATTGGGACTATCCCTTCTGGTTGAAGGTCCCATTCTTCAAGTTTTCTTGTTCTATCTTCAAGCATTGGACCTCTTGTAAGCTTCTTTCATGCTTTTTATGCATTTCAAGCATGAAAGTCAAACAGTGTTTGACTTTCTGCTTTGACCAGTCTTTGGTCAACACAAAGTTCGTTTGAACTTTGTAACGTGAGCGTAATCACGATGGTCATAGTCCCTTGTGACTATACCTACTTATTACCACGTTAATTAGGCGTAGTGACGAGTCATAGTTTCGGTCAAAGTACGTGTTTATGCGTATTTTGCAACGAAGCTATATTTGGATATCAAAACACTTTGTTTTGATATCAAACTTGTTTTCTAACTTAGTTAAACATGTTTTAACATGTTTAACTCGTCACTTTTAGTCTAGTGCTTATATAGGGTCGTAAGTTAGGCGGTCTAAACAACCGCTTAGACTTTCGAACCTGACCCGTTTGGTCGATCGTTAGGATCCGACCAAACATATTTTGTGACCATAGTTTTATAGGGAACAACCTTCCGAGGTTATACCTTATGGTCACTTCGTTTAGTTAGTTGTATGACAGGTAGTTTATATGCCTTAGGAAAATGACCAAAATGCCCTTTTACGCATAATTTCATTTTAAGCATATGTAACACATGTTTTGACATCTAAACTAATTATATAACATAATTAGATATGTTAAGGAATATAATACATTTCATAGGACTAGTTAGGCGTCTCGAACGCGCATTCGCGCGAACGACGCGTTAAAGTAGGGTAGACTACCTTAACGGGTCGTAATGGGTCGTAAGCACTTAGGATAGGTTCCGATTTAGAATGTAGGCTTTGTTAAACCATATCACATGAGTTCCAATACTCATTTGGTTTACGAGACCTCATTCTACCCGATCTTCCATTTTAGGTGTCGATTCACTAACATAGTATCCGTTACATTAGGAACCACTTCGACACTTAAACTTTTGATCCTTTCAGCTTTGTTATATCATTTGAACAAGACCTACACGCAATCCTAGGCGAGTACCTAGCTCCCCTCTTTTACCGTTTTCAAATCTTTTGGGGTGATTCATATGTGTAACCGATTTGTTTTCCAAATGTATGGCATATATGTGTTTACTAAGTGCTTTTTTGTGTATTATTCCGATTATGCAAATACAATGTTTATCTAAATCCTTAAAAGATCTATATATCTTTATAGATTGATTCTTATAGGATATTTGAAGTACAGTCTTAGATCTTCCTATCTTCATAGTGAGATTTTTTAGAAATACTTTACAGGACGACAGTTATGGTTTATGTGTAGATTGTTGGTGATTTAGATAACGAAACTAGATAATACAATAAGCACATGGTGGATACGCCGCTGGTACTTCCTATATATAAGTGGGCTTATTGTATTACCCTTCGTTGCGTTATCCCGAACCACCATTAGGATTTGGGATTGTTTTGATTCAATGATTCAATGTAACAGAACCCAGGATCCTTATAGCATCTATCTATCTTCATAGATTGATTCTTGTAGGATGTTTATGTCACACCCCGACCGCGTAAAACAACAAACCGCGGCGGAAACGTTGGGGAGTGTAGCAACAGAATTATTGTTTCACAACCATGGTATTTAAAGTTTTGTTTTATTTAATAACAAAAGGGGTTACATTGTCTTAAAACAAAAGAAACAAGAGTACATAACATTATTTAAACTAATCTTGCTTCTTTTATGCCACTAAGGCCCGAGTCCACCCTAGTGTATCCTGATCAAACCTATGCATCAGCTCCTGAAAACACATGTGAAAATAGGTACGTCAGCATAAAAATGCCTGTGAGATACATAGGTTTTGTTAAAATAGGATTCATAACTTAAGTTTAAAGAAATGTTTAATAAAAGTTAGTCATGAATCTTGTTTGGTGTTTTCTTTTATAAATCATACGAAAAAATTGATAAGAAATCAAATTATATGAAAGAAATATGTATGGTTAAATAAATAACCAAGTAAACTAAGTTTGTATAAATTAAACTGTTTGTAAAACAATGTCTAGTGAAGATATGTTATTTGTATAAAATGAAATATGTCTAAATTAAAATGGTTTAAATAATGCTACGGTATGTAATATTATAAAAGCACTTATATATAGGAAGTACCAGCGGCGTATCCACCATGCTTTTATCATATTACACACGCCTCGTTACTTAAATCACCTACCCAAACAAACCACCAAAAATGTCTTGTTAAACCAATTGTCAAATGTTTATGTGTAAACCATGTCTATTTTCAAATGTAAATCATGTAATGTGTAAACCAATGTCAAAGTGTTTATGTGTAAACAATGTCTGTTGTCAAATGTAAATCATGTAATGTGTAACCAAATGTCATGTATGGCAAGTGAAATATGTCAACTAAAGCCATAGGTAAAATGCACAAAACAAGGTATTGAAATAAATCAAGGTTATGCTTTGTAAAATAACTGCATGCTTTACTGATACAGACATCTATGCGGTATTGTGAAAATGCATACATTCAAGCCTTGCGACTGTGGCGACAAACCCTTAAAAAAATTAAAGGTTTATCTAAATTATGTATATTGGATTCAGTCATTCCTTCCACCCAAACAAACCTAGGATTTCAGGAACGGGAGTTGTCAATTCCTATGGTACCATTACTTACTACCAAGCGGTGTAGCTAATGTTAATGAACGTATTTTTGTCCCATTTAAACAAACCAAATGCCATACCAAAATGTAAGCATGTTATGTGAAAACAATGTACTAAGTATGCAATAAATGAACATACATAGCATGTGATGTAAAACAATGTACTAAGTATGCAATAAATGAACATACATAGCATGTGATGTAAAACAATGTACTAAGTATGCAATAAATGAACATACATAGCATGTGATGTAAAATAATGTACTAAGTATGCAATAAATGAACATACATAGCAAAAACATGGATAAAATCATGTGCTATACGTGTACTAATGAACATAGCAAGTATATGTTATGAAAGCATGAAAAACACGAAAGTAACAAGTAGGCACATGTGTTTCACCCCAAAATGTTTGAAAAACAGTAAAAGAGGGGACTATGTACTCACTTAAGATTGCTCAATAGTCTTTGGATAACAACTAAGCAAAGCAAGAAAGATCACGGAATCAAACGGCACCTAATATAGGTAACTATGTTAATAAACGGACCTAAATCGGAGGATCGGATAGAATGAGGTTTCGTAAACCAAATGAGTGTAAGAACTCATGTAATATGGTTTAACAAGGCCTATATTCTAAAACGGAACCTATCCTAAGTGCTTACGACCCATTACGACCCGTTTAGGTAGCTTACGCTACTTTAACGCGTCGTTCGCGTAAAACGCGTTCGGACCGCCTAACCAGTCCTATGAAAACTAATATATGCCTTAACATGTCTAATAATGTTTCCTAATCAGTTTAGATGTCAAAATTTAGGTTACATATGCTTAAAATGAATTTATGCGTAAAAAGGGCATTTCGGCCATTTTCCTAAGGCATATAAACTACCTATCATACAACTAACTAAATGCAATGACCATAAGGTATAACCTCGGAAGGTTATTCCCTATAAAACTATGGTCACAAAATATGTTTGGTCGGATCCTAATGATTGACCAAACGGGTCGAGTTCCAAAGTCTAAGCGGTTGTTTAGACCGCTTATCTTTACGACCCTATATAAGCACTAAACTAAAAGTGATGAGTTAAAACATGTTTAACGAAGTTAGAAAACAAGTTTGATATCAAAACAAAGGGTCTTGATACCCAAAAATAGTTTGGTTGCAAAATACGCAAGAATGCGCATTTTGACCGAAACTATGACTCGTCACTACGCCTAAATAACATGGTAATCAGTAGGTATAGTCACAAAGGACTATGACCATCGTGATTACGCTCACATTGCGAAGTTCAAAAGAACTTCGTGTTGACCATAAATTTTAGGTCAATGCATAAAGTCAAACACTGTTTGACTTTCACGCTTAAAAACGCATAAAAGAACGAAAGAAGCTTACAAGAGATCCAAGCGATGAGGATTTGATCTTAAAATTCTCAGGTGTGGAGTGTATGAACTCTAACTTAGAGAATATGATCAGATCAAAGGTGAGTTGCAAATGAAAAACTTGGGGGTATTTATAGTTTTCGGGTAACCGTTAAGATCATTCCTCGATAAACGAGCTTTGATCTGAGCCGTACAAGTGCACCCATGGTTTTGGAATACCATGGGCGCCCCAAAACAGCCCATAGACTGATAAAAACCCATTTGCAAACAAGGGAAACATCTGGATCAAGCTAGAAACCATTTTTTGCAGACCTGATGGTCTGTCGCGCCCCGCGTAAGAGCCAGGGCTGGCTTACGCGGCCCGTGTGCGATGGCAGATCAGCAACAATGTTTCAGATTTAAAGAAATGGTCCCTGCAGTTGTTTAAGCCCATTTTCGACACGTTTAAGGCCCGTTAACCCATTTTCAAGGCTCTACAATGATTCCTAAACATAAGGGACATGAAACATTCTCAAAAATATGCCGGATGTCGGTTCGTTTGGTCGTACGATCACGTTATTCGGTTAATTACGACGAAACATGAACGGACGTGAAAAACGATCCAAATTACGCGACGAATGGAATTTTATCATGCCAATCACTAAAATAAAATATTTTAATTATTACATAAATTTTTAGATGTCCAGATGTATTCAGAACGTAAGATATGCGCGAAAATGCAAACTTATGCACTTTTTGACCCTTTTAGTCCCTTAATGACCAAAAAGTTTATTTTAGCACACTGAAACCCTCAAAGCTTATTTCTAATCTATGTAAAGGATATTTAGGGTATGTTTAACTTATGATCATGTTCCGGAATGTCCGTTATAGTACGAATCGGCATACTTTCGTAGTTTGTCGTAATTAGTCCCTCTAATCGAATAAACTTGATTTTGCCATACCAAAGCCTTCAAAACTTATTTCTAAGTTATGTATGTTGGACTCTGTATGGCCAAGACACATATTAAATTGATGTGGCTAGTACGTTATAATCCAAGTCGAGTCATACCCAAATACAAGCTAGACAAACACTTAGAATATTTATTTGTTATATGATCAAACAAATAAATATTAACACTTAGAATATTTAGAAATTGGTTTTCTAAATAATTGCACTTGACATACTAATAAATTATATGGATAATTTATTTTAATATGATATTTTATTTTGTTATTTAATTGGTTAAATAACATTATAAAAGCTTGTGAGATATTACATAAAAGTCTTGCAACATGGTATGTTATATTTATAAAAGTTATAAATATAATACAAGAAATAAATTATTAAGAGAAATTGTTTTTTTTTAATAAAAAAATCGGCCAAACATGTTCTTCCCAAGAAACATTTTGGTCTAATGAATGCACATGCAATTTGCATGTGTAGAAGGGTTTTGATTGGGCATGTTGGGTGGCCATGTTCTCTCAGTTCTATAACTAATTTTGTATGACAAAATTAAACATAATGAACTAGAAAAACTTCTTCTCATATTTTCGGCCATATGAGGGTTTCCAAGAGAATTTTTGAAATTCAATTTTCAAGTAGAAGACTTGATATGATGCTCTAAAATTTTCGGCCAAACTCATGGTTGATCAAAAGGGGTTTTTCAAGATCAACTTTCAAGTGCAAGAACTCTAATTTTTCTTCTCATATTTTCGGCCAAGTGTTGGTTCTAAGAAGGAAATTTTAGTGAGTTCATAAGTGTAGAAATCCTAGCTAAACTCAAGGTGTTTGTTGGAAGGCTTGGGGTATACAAGCTTGAGGTCTTCTACACTTGAAGGCAACCATTCAAGAAGCATCATCTTCTTCATATCCTTTACTCCTTGGAAGGTAGTATTCTAAACACCCTATGGTTGTGTTTTAATTTTTGATAGCATGCATGTTCGTATATGGATCCGGGTATTGGGTTTTAAATATAAAAATGGGTTTTATATCTTGTAAGTAACATGTTTTAAATAATATTTTCCATTGCGTTTTTATTTTATAAGGATAAAATATTTTGATAAACATGTGAAACACCCAATAATGGCCTCTAGAGCCGCTTATATGAGTGCATGCTTCATAGGATATGAAATTTTCGGGTTTCGGGTTTGGTTAAAACCGTTTGGCCGAAATTTTATATATGGTTATCCTTTTGTTTTTCATGATGATTTTCATGCATGCATAAAAGTATCTTGAAAAATTATGTCGTTTGGATGATTTGTTTGTTTGGACAAAAACCCACCTTTTCGGTTTTTTCATTCTTGACCGAAAAATGTAGGTTGTAAAAAGGGAACCATTTTGCTTCTTGAATTTTTTTTATATATGTGGATATATATTTTGGTGTTCATAACCTAGCCATGACCTTGTGTGAATATGTTGAATGTTTGTGTTTATGATTTATATTTAATTATTTCAAATGGTTGTAATAATTATTTATCTTTGTTCTTCCATTTGTAAAATATGTAATTTATTTATTTTCATTTGGCATGTAAATAAATAGATTAGGTGCATTTTATTTTTCTAGAAAAATGTATTAGGATAATTTTTTTGTAAAAGAAGATGCACACAAAAATGCGGTTTTGGTTTTGGCTAATTCCGGGCCTAATGGACTTCATAGTTCTTAACGGGATTTTAGCCCGATAACCAAAACACATTTTTGAAGTCCAAAGGAATTTGGAGCTGAATATAAAGACATTTGGAAGCTCAAAGAAAGTGGGGAAATCACAACACAAGAAGAAGACTTGAAGCATTTGGATGCGGGATCAAGTGGGAGTTCAACGACACATTTTTGTGTCATTTTTCACCCCTTAGGAAGGACCTTTTGGCACGGTTGTTTCGGCTAACATGTGTTGTCAAAATAGTTGGCTATGGTTATGCACCTATTGTTATGTATGTTATGCTTGTGTGGTTGTTTATTTATATTGTTTTAATGATATGTCGATATGCATGACTTAACAAACTAATAATCAACAACAAGCGTAAAATTGGTTCTTAACAAAATCATTAAAATGGTTAATAAAAGGTTTTATTAAAAATTAATGATTTTATAATAAAATGGGTTTTATTAAAAAGAACCTTGAAAATTTGTTTTCACAAAAGTACCATGGATTTGAATGCATGCAAATGTATGGTACATAAAGTTTTCTAAACTAGAATTTTGAAAACTCAAAATCCCTTTTATAAAACAAGTCAAACACCATCCTTTTATACAACACTCGAATCACTTGGGAACTATTTTGTGGGATAAAGGTCACCTAACCACATTTGAGGGAACTTGTATGTTCGAGGTGGGTTTACCATGTTTGTGGGATAAAGGTCACCTAACCACTTATGTGTATAAACTCACACGTGTGTGTAAGTTGGACGACTTGATTTTGGAAACCATGTGCTTAGGGTCACCGAAGCATGGCGAACAAAAGGTGTTGATGGGATTAAACATGCCAACTAAAGATGTTTAACCGATCCCATATGGCTAGAAGTTGCAAAGGGTTGCAATTGTCAAACGTTGACTATCTTGTTAATTTAAATAAAGGGATAAAGGTAACCTAACCAATATTTAAATGTAACGTTGGATTCTAGATTTTAATTATTAATTGTCTATGAGACATAAAAGGGTATTAATGATTAAAATATAATGATATCGAAAATACTAAAATTGAACCTTGTTAAATTTTGTAGATGGCCGCTAATAATATTACCCAAACCGTCCGTAACCTATCACTGAAAACGATCCTAATCCCGATGAACATCTTAAGGAAGATAAGGATACCTATAACGATTGGATTAAGTATATCGAGGATACTATGCAAGCCTCTTGCCTCATGTTAGGAATTATGATTCCCGATATTCAAAAGGATTTTGAACATCATGAACATACGACATGATTAACCAATTGCAGGAAATGTTCCTAAGGGTAGAACGCTTCGAAATGGTTCGAGCGCTTCATGCATGTCGAATAGAGAAAATCCAATCGGTCTCATCTTATGTCTTTAAGATGAAAAGCCACATTGATCGCCTCGAAAGGCTCAATATGGGTAAAATGGCTTTATCCATTCTAACGATCAATAAGGATGGCAACAAGGAAAGGGCATCACCCCGACACCAAAGCAAATGTTGCAAATGGTAACGGGAAATTCAAAGGGAAAAAGAAAAGAAAGACTTAAGCGAAACCACCGAAACGAAAACAAAAGAAAGCAAAGGTTGCCATGAACAATCCATGCTTTAAGTATGGTGAGATAGGGCATTTGAAAAGGAATTGTCCAACCTATCTCAAAGAGTTGAAAAACAAGAGGGATGCTAGGCAAACCTCAGGTACAATCTTTATGATACATATTAACCTTAATGTTATTTCTTCTAACACATGGGTATTAGATACCGTATGTGGAACTCATGTTTGCAATTTGTTGCGAGAGTTAAAGAGAAATTAGCATTACAAGAAGGGAGACATTAGTCTCTTTATGGGCAATGGAGCGAAAGTTCAAGTGAAGCCCTAGGAGACTATGTTTTGAAACTTCCAAATGGTTTGGAAATTGTTTTAAACTTGTATTGAATGCTCCTAATTTGACTAGGAACATTATACAAGTTTCCCTTATAAAACAATATGGTTTTGATTTAAAGTTTGTAAACAATGACGTTTATATTTTGATGAATGACATGTTTTACTTTAAAGCTATGCTTTCAAATTGTATTTATGAATTGGTTCATAATAATGCATCATTTGATAGTTCAATGTACCAAGTAATCACCAAGAAACTCAAAATGGATTTGAGTGAGACCAATCTTTGGCATTATCGCCTTGGTCATATAAACAGAAATCGCATGCAAACACTTCAAAAGAATGGTCGCTTGGAAACAAATGATAGTGGTTCATTTGATACATGTGAATCATGTTTACAAGGTAAAATGACTAAGAAACCCTTTAGTGGGAAAGGGCAAAAGATTTATTAGGTACCATACATTCGGATGTATGTGATCCTTTTAAGCCAATGACTAGGTATGGTGAAAGATACTTCATTAATTTTACCAACAACTGTAATAGTTATAGTTATGTGTACTTGTTGAGACACAAAGTTGAAGTTTTGAAATGTTCAAAGCCTTCAAAAGGTGAAGTACAATATCAACTCAATTAAAGTTCTTCATTCCGATAGAGGAGGAATCGAACTCTATTTGGATATGGTTCGATCTATGATGGCTAGGAGCACAATATCTCTATCATTTTGGGGTTACGCTTTGCTCTCCGCGGGCCGTACATTCAATGTGGCCCAAACCAAGAAAGTGGATAAGACACCTTTTGAAATATGACATGGAAGGGCTCCATCATTATCATATTTAAAGGTATGGGTTGTGAAGCTTAAGTGAAGCAACACACCCCAAATAAATTGGTAATACGATCCACTAAGTGTATCTTTGTAGGATATCCTAAATATGGTATAGGATATTAATTCTACAATCCAACAGAGCAAAAGGTATTTGTTGCTCGAAAGGCTGAGTTCTTGGAAGCTAAGTTCCTTGTGGAAGGAATTAGTAGAACAGTGGAACTCGATGAGGATCAAGAACCACAAATAGCGATACACGTTTGGTTGATAATAGCACTCAACAAGAAGTTGTTGAAAACGATCAAGTGGTTGATCATTACATATAATACGTTTGAAGATCTGGTAGAATTAGTAAGTCCACCTAAAAGATATGGATTTTTCATGTATGGATCCCACGTGTAGATTCGGGTGAACCTACGATATACCATGATCCAATGTCAAAATCCGATTATGACAAATGGCTTGAAGCCATGAACGTAGAGATGCAATCCATGTATGACAACCAAGTATGGGAATTGGTTGTACAACCTCTTAACTCCAAAGTGGTTGGAAGTAAGTGGGGTTTTCAGGAAGAAAACCGATATGCATGGTAACTTGGATACTTATAAAGCGAGACTTATAGCAATAGGTTTCAATCAAACTCAAGGGGTTGATTATGATGAGACCTTCTCGCCCGTGGCGATGCTAAAGTCAATAAGGATATTATTTGCCATACCTGCATAATATGATTATGAGATTTGTCAAATGGATGCCAAAATGGTTTTCCTCATTAGATATCTTGAGGAAGATGTCTATATGGTTAAGCCTGAGGGTTTTGTCAATCCAAAACATCCTAACAAAGTATGCAAGTTAAAGAAATCAATATGTGGATTGAAACAAGCATCGAGAAGTTGGAATCACCGTTTTGATGAAGAATTGGGAATTTTGATTCATCAAGAACGTCGATAAAGCTTGTGTGTATAAGAAGGCTAGTGGGAGCATTTTACTTTCTTAGTATTGTATGTCGATGACATTCTACTATTTGGAAATGACATTCCAACCATGGAAGGTGTAAAAACCTGGCTTGGAAGTTGTTTTTTCCATTTAAGATCTTGGAGAAGCCGCCTATATTTTGGGAATAAAGATCTATAGGGATAGATCAAGGCGCTTGATAGGTTTATACCAAAGTGCACACATTAACAAAATCTTGAAAAGGTTCAAGATATAGAACTTTATGAAAAGGTTTGGTACCTGTTCAAAAGGGGATAATATTGAAAGCGTTTCAATGTCCAAGCTCAAAGGATGACCAAGAAAGAATGAAAGGATTCCCATATGCGTCAGCTATAGGATTCATTATGTATGTAATGATATGCACTAGACCAGACCAGACAAGTTATGTGCTTTAAGCATGACGAGAAGATACCAGCGAGTGACGGTCATTGGGTGACTGTTAAAAATATATATATTGAAATACCTTAGAAGGACTAAGGATATATTTCTAATATATGGATCTTGTGAACAAGAACTCGTTGTAAAGGGTTACAGGGATGCGAGTTTCGGAATTCGTTGTAAACGGTTACACGGACGCGAGTTTCCAAACCGATCGAAGTGATTCTCGATCGCAATCGGGGTATGTCTTCATTTTAAATGGAGGAGCAGTCTCTTGGAAGAGCTCAAAACAAGACGTGGTAGCATTGTCCACTACAGAATCAGAATACATCTCCGCTTCATTAGCAGCCCAAGAAGCTGCATGGTTGAAGAAATTCATAGCCGACCTAGGGGTGGTCCCTACCATTCAAGACCCCCTAGAGATCTTTTGTGATAACGAGGGTGCGATTGCTCAAATCAAGGAACCTTGTGCGCACCAAAAAACTAGACATATCGAGCGGAGATTCACCTACATAAGGGATGAAGTTGAAAAATGGGAAAGATATGTATTCGCAAAGTTCACACTGATCAAAATATTGCGGATCCACTCACGAAGCTCCTTGAACGGGCAAAGCATGAAGGGTCATACTTGTGCCTAAGGACTTCGATATTCTAGTGATTGGATTTGATCTATTTTGTATTTGGATATTGGAACAACTATTATTATAACTCTTTATAGTATGTTGAGTTATGTTCCATATTAGCATGTTTAAATCCATGAATAAGTTACTTATTCTAAATGTCCGTAGTCGATCATAATTGTGGGAACAAAAATGAGTGAAAGACTATTATGAACTTGGATTGATGGATATTCATGAGGTATGAATATAGAGGAAAGTGTTGCTGCCAAAGTTCATAGATATTTGTGGGATACAAATATTGGACTGACTCGCTCTCAAA
Organism: Helianthus tuberosus; assembly: GCA_030545235.1. Lineage (NCBI taxonomy): Eukaryota > Viridiplantae > Streptophyta > Magnoliopsida > Asterales > Asteraceae > Helianthus > Helianthus tuberosus. The sequence goes on along the minus strand of JARYGA010028038.1, from coordinate 725,712 downwards.
TATTACTGCATGGAATCATTTGTGATTGATCATAAGTAAATTTGAGTAAAGGCGAATATCATAGTATCCTCTGACCTGAGATACATATTGGGTCTTGATATTCACCAAATATTATACCTTGACTTATTTCTTCACTGTTAGTAAAATGACAGTACATAAGGCTAAGCTCAGGTGTGGTACAAGGTGATTGTGAGATACGTATGTAGTCAAGAAGGGATTTGTTCCTCTTATTCGTTTAGAGTAAGATGTCTAAGGCCTGCTAAAGTTAAATCAACAGAGAGTGATCACTCTATGTCTCTGGATTTGACATGAAATCTGTAACGAAAGGATAAATGATAGATTCACCTAAATCATTTTCAAGTAAGGGACTTGAAGGGGATGATGTGATATAGTCATACGTATTAGGGGTAGTAAACCGTAGTTAGGCGTTATTTACTACTTGCATCAATCTTCTATATATCTTGTGCAAGTGGAAGATTGTTGGACTCTGTAAGCCCAAGACACATATTAAATTGATGTGGCTAGTACGTTATGATCCAAGTCGAGTCATAACCAAATACAAGCTAGACAAACACATATAATATTTATTTGTGATATGATCAAACAAATAAATATTAACACTTAGAATATTTAGAAATTGGTTTTCTAAATAATTGCACTTGAGAAACTAATAAATTATATGGATAATTTATTTTGAGAGAATATTTTATTTTGTTATTTAATTGGTTAAATAACATTATAAAAGCTTGTGAGATATTACATAAAAGTCTTGCAACATTGTATGTTATATTTATAAAAGTTATAAATATAATACAAGACATAAATTATTAAGAGAAATTTGTTTTTTTTTTAATAAAAAAATCGGCCAAACATGTTCTTCCCAAGAAACCTTTTGGTCCAATGAATGCACATGCAATTTGCATGTGTAGAAGGGTCTTGATTGGGCATGTTGGGTGGCCATGTTCTCTCAATTCTATAACTAATTTTGTATGACAAAATTAAACATAATGAACTAGAAAAACTTCTTCTCATATTTTCGGCCATATGAGGGTTTCCAAGAGAATTTTTTAAATTCAATTTTCAAGTAGAAGACTTGATATGATGCTCTAAAATTTTCGGCCAAACTCATGGTTGATCAAAAGGGGTTTTTCAAGATCAACTTTCAAGTGCAAGAACTCTAATTTTTCTTCTCATATTTTCGGCCAAGGGTTGGTTCTAAGAAGGAAATTTTAGCGAGTTCATAAGTGTAGAAATCCTAGCTAAACTCAAGGTGTTTATTGGAAGGCTTGGGGTATATAAGCTTGAGGTCTTCTACACTTGAAGGCAACCGTTCATGAAGCATCATCTTCTTCATATCCTTTATTCCTTGGAAGGTAGTATTCTAAACACCCTATGGTTGTGCTTTAATTTTTGATAGCATGCATGTTCGTATATGGATCCGGGTATTGGGTTTTACATATAAAAATGTGTTTTATATCTTGTAAGTAACATGTTTTAAATAATATTTTCCGCTGCGTTTTTATTTTATAAGGATAAAATACTTTGATAAACATGTGAAAAACCCAGCAATGTAAAGGTTATTTAAGGTATGTTAAGCATATATTGATGTTCCGGAGTGTTTGTCGCGTTAAATTAAAAACGTTTACGCATCGGTTTGCATATAACTCTCGAGAAAGCGATATAGAGTTTGAAATTGAACAAAAATCAGAACATGCAAAAATGTCAAACATAAATAAACAAATATTGGGATCAACTAACATTATTTTATTGATAACTAAACTGTTTAAGCTTTATACAATGATTACAAGCACAAATGTCACAGTCTCCCCTACTTGTGTAAATTTCGTCCCGAAATTTATTTAGAGGAAACTTGTGAGAATAGATGTGGATATGTCGCCTTCATTTGATCTTCACGTTCCTAAGTAAATTTTGGTCCACGTTTAGATTCCCAGCGAACTTTGACAAGTGGAATGCGCTTGCGTTTTAGCCATTTGACTTCACGGTCCATGATTTCCACAGGTTTCTCAACAAAATGCATCGTGTCATCAACACGAATCTCATCAAGTGGTGTGTGGAGGTTATCATCAGCTAAATACTTCTTGAGATTGGACACGTGAAAGGTTGGATGAACATTTCCAAGTTCAGGAGGTAACTCAAGTCTGTAGGCTACCTTACCGATTCTTTCGACGATCTTGAAGGGTCCAACATATTTAGGTGCAAGTTTTCCTGTCTTTCCAAATCTGATCACACCTTTCCAAGGTGAGACCTTAAGTAATACGCGATCACCGACTTGAAATTCCAAGGGCTTGCGTCGTCGATCCGCGTAACTCTTTTGACGGCTTCTAGCTATCTGAAGGTTATCGCGAACTTTCTTAACCTTATCTGTTGTCTCTAGAATGAGGCCAGGTCCAGTAAGCTGAGCCTCACCGATCTCATTCCAGCAGACTGGTGAACGACATTTTCGACCATAGAGAGCCTCGAAAGGAGCCATGTTGATGCTGGAGTGATAACTATTGTTGTAGGAGAATTCAATCAAAGGAAGATACGAATCCCAACTACCACCAAAATCGATCACACAAGCTCTAAGCATATCCTTCAAAGTCTGGATTGTTCTTTCAGATTGGCCATCTGATTGTGGATGATAAGCTGTGCTCAAATTAAGTTGGGTCCCCATAGCAGATTGCATGGTTCTCCAAAAACTAGACGAGAATCGAGCATCTCTGTCAGAAATAATGTTCAAAGGAACACCATGTCGAGATATAATTTCATCCACATAAATTTTAGCCAGCTTGTCAGCAGATAGATCCTCACGGATCGGCAAGAAATGTGCTGACTTTGTAAGACGATCAATAACAACCCAGATGGCGTCATGACCTCTCTTAGTGCATGGAAGTTTGGTAATAAGATCCATAGCAATGTTTTCCCATTTCCAAACTGGAATCTCTGGTTGCTCCAATAAACCAAAGGGATGTTGATGTTCAGCCTTAACCTTAAGACAGGTAAGGCATTTTGATACGTATAAGGCAATGTCTTTCTTCATACCAGGCCACCAATATTGAGCACGAAGATCCTTATACATTTTTTCTGCACCAGGATGAATAGAATAACGAGACTTATGAGCTTCATCCATAAGCAAGGTGCGAAGATTGTCTTGACTTGGGACCCACAAACGGTCCATGAAATAATATATTCCATTGTCCTTCAGTTCCAGATCAGGCTTAATGTGATATGGTAATTCCTTACCCATCAAGTCTTGTGAAACACAAGTATGTTGAGCCTGAGAAATGTTGGTTTGGATATCAGATCGAACTTTGACACAGTGAAGCTTGACACGTTCCTTACGACTTAATGCGTCAGCCACGACATTCGCCTTACCAGGGTGGTAGTGAATTTCGTAGTCATAGTCGTTTAGAAGTTCAACCCAACATCGTTGCCTCATGTTGAGTTCTTTCTGATTGAAGATGTGCTGAAGGCTTTTGTGGTCAGTGAAAACCACACATTTTGTACCATACAAATAGTGTCTCTAGATTTTGAGAGTGAATACAACCGCACCTAACTCAAGATCATGAGTGGTGTAGTTCTTCTCGTGTATCTTCAACTGTCTTGATGCATATGCTATGACTTTGTTCCTTTGCATGAGAACACAACCAAGACCCAAGTTTGATGCATCACAATACACGACAAAATCATCATTGCCCTTAGGTAAGGATAGAATAGGCGCATCACAAAGCTTCTACTTCAAGGTCTGAAACGCTTCTTCTTGCTTGGATCCCCATTCGAAGGGTTTGTTCTTCTGAGTTAGAGTAGTTAGAGGAACTACAATCTTGGAGAAGTTTTCGTTGAAGCGGCGGTAATAACCCGCGAGACCAAGAAATGAACGAACTTTAGTGGGTGTAGTAGGCGTATCCCAATCCTTAATCACACTGATCTTGGAGGGATCTACATGAATACCTTGTTCGTTGACGATGTGCCCCAGAAATTGAACTTCCTTAAGCCAAAATTCGCACTTGGAGAATTTGGCGAAAAGTTGCTCTTTCTTCAGGAGTTCCAGGGTAAGACGAAGATGTTGCTCATGATCAGCTTGCGTCTTAGAATAAATCAAGATGTCATCAATGAAGACAATGATGAACTTATCTAAATAAGGCTTACAAACCCTATTCATCAAGTCCATGAAAACAACAGGTGTATTAGTCAAACCGAATGGCATAACAGTGAACTCATAATGCCCATAACGAGTGCGAAAAGCTGTCTTGGGAATGTCTTCTTCAAGCACTCGAAGCTGATGATACCCAGAACGTAGATCAATCTTTGAGAAACAAGTAGCACCCTGTAACTGATCAAAGAGATCATCAATGCGAGGTAGGGGATATCGATTCTTGATGGTAAGCTTGTTAAGCTCATGATAATCGATACACATTCTGAAAGATCCATCCTTCTTCTTGACAAAAAGAACGGGAGCACCCCAAGGTGAAAAGCTAGGACGAATAAAACCTTTGTCAGAAAGCTCTTGAAGCTGCTTAGACAACTCTTGCATCTCAGACAGTTCAAGACGATATGGAGATCTGGCAATAGGATTTGCACCAGGTACAAGATCAATACGAAACTCAATTGGCGTGCTGGGGGTAAACCAGGTAGCTCTTCAGGAAACACTTCAGTATAATCCCGAACAATAGGGATATCTTGAATAGACTTACCTTTGCCTTTATCTGCTACAACATGTGCCAAGAAGGCAACATAGTTCTTTCGCAGATACTTCTGAGCTTGAGTACAAGACATGAGTTTGAGGCTACTAGAAGGTTTCTCACCACGAACCTCTAAGATCTTACCAGACGAAAGAGGCACACGGAAAATCTTCTCAAAACAAACTACCTCTGCGTGATACTTGGCTAACCAATCCATGCCCACTATAATGTCGAAGCTTCCAAGTTGCATCGGTGTGAGGTCGATAGGAAAAAGATGGTTGTTAAGGTTCAACTGACAATTGCGAAGAACAGAATCGAGAACAACGGGATCACCACTAGTAACTTCTACTGTCAAAGGCTTTCCTAGTTTCGTTCTAGACATGCACAGTAAAGGCTCAAAAGACAATTACACAATACTCTTATCGGTACCCGAATCAAAAAGAACAGAAGCAGACTGATTGTTAACAAAGAACGTACCGTTGACCACCTCATTGTCTGCACGTGCTTTATTAGCATTCATGTTGAAGACTCATCCACGAGCCTGAAACTGAGCCTGATTCACGTTTGCTAACCTTGGACACTGGTTTCTGTAGTGGGTCAGATCCCCACAATTGTAGCACGAACCAGGAGGAAAGTGAGGTCGTGCAGCTTGTGCTTGTTGTTGAGCAGCCTGCTGAGCTGGGTTATGTGCGGCCTGATTCTGAGCAAAACGACAAACATCGACAAGATGACCCGACTTTCCACAGTTAGCACAGAAACGACATTGAACTTGCGGTTAATGGTGGCTATTGCATCTGTTGCACCATGGTGCATTTCTCGTATACCGTTTCTTTGCTTGTGCAGGTTGGTTGGGAGCTGCCTGATTGGCTTGGGCAGTGATAGCGAAATTATGGGAAGCCTTGCGCTTCCTAGACCCTTTCGAAGAACCAGATTTCTTCCCTTTCTTGTTTTCACCCTTACCAGATGACTATTTATTATCCTTGTCACCCTTCCTGTGAAGCTTACCCTTTAGGAACTACGACTCAGTCAAAGTCGCAGCTAACTCGATTGCCTGACGAACTGTGGTAGGGTTACTACAAGTGACAATGTCTTGTACGGAGTCAGGTAAGCCATCTACATACCTCTCGATAGCTTTCTCGAGTGGGGTAACCATTGTAGGGCATAGCAAACTCAACTCCTCATACCTGTCAGCGTAAGCCCGGTGCTCACCACTATCCTGCTTCAAGTCATCAAACTCCCTTTCTAAAGCCCTTAGTTCATAACAAGGACAGAATTCCCTCATCATAAGAGCCCTAAGCTTTGCCCAGGTTTGTGCCAAAGCAACCTCAGCACCACGGTCTCTCATAACTCCATTCCACCATGTAAGAGCCCTCTTCTGAAACACACTAGAAGCAAACTCGACTTTGCAATTATCAGGACACTGAACATGACGAAACGTACTCTCGATGCTCTCAAACCACTGTAGGAGCCCAGTTGCTCCTTCAGAACCACTAAACTTGAGTGGTTTAGCCGAATTGAAACTCTTGAAGTTGCATGGAGCATTTTGGTTATTGTTTGCTTGGTTAACTTGAGCAACAATGTCTGGGAGTACAGCAGCCATTTGTTGTGCAATGATAGCTGCCATTTCGGCATTAGGTAGCGGATTTTCGCGTCAAGGAGGCATTCTAAAAGAGGAAACATGAGAGAAAACGAGTGAGATGATTAGATGAAAAGCGAGATGATATAAAAATCGACAAAAGCAAAGATGGTGGTCATTCGTCCGTATCACAAAGCAAACAAACGACACACAGTGACTGATCAAAGTAAATGGGTCAAAAATAATGTATCGCGAAGACATGCTTTAGCCTATAACTGGACACTCACCCCAAGAGTTCCCAGGTAAGAGTGACTGGTCTGATTATGTGGATTTGTACGAACACTCTAGCCTAGACAGAAAACTCAAGGTACAGGCACCCACCCTTACAGATTGCGCGTGTTCACATCATTTAGACCTAAAACTTTGACGAGATTTTGAAAACTTGGAAGGCACAAGGCCCAAAAGAATCATTCAAAAATGGATGATTAAATTTTCAAAATCATTTTGAAAAATTGGAGAGTTCAAAACCTTATAACAAATCATTTAAAAACTGATGATTGATTTTCAAAAATCGTTTCGGAAAATTATGTTCTTGTTTTGGTAATCACCTAAGGATAGGTGAAGGGCATGTTTTAAGATCTAAACACAAGATAACTTGTTTTAGGGTCCTAGAAAAGTTATAGTCTAGGTCAAAGCATTACTAATAACCTAACTCCCTATAACCATTGGCTCTGATACCAACTATTCTTTCACACCCCGACCGCGTAAAACAACAAACCGCGGCGGAAACGTCAGGGAGTGTAGCAACATAATTATTGTTTCACAACCATGGTATTTAAAGTTTTGTTTTATTTATTAACAAAAGGGGTTACATTGTCTTAAAACAAAAGAAACAAGAGTACATAACATTATTTAAACTAATCTTGCTTCTTTTATGTCACTAAGGCCCGAGTCCACCCTAGTGTATCCTGATCAAACCTTTGCATCAGCTCCTGAAAACACATGTGAAAATAGGTATGTCAGCATAAAAATGCCTGTGAGATACATAGGTTTTGTTAAAATAGGATTCATGACTTAAGTTTAAAGAAATGTCTAATAAAAGTTAGTCATGAATCTTGTTTGGTGTTTTCTTTTATAAATCATACGAAAAATTTGATAAGAAATCAGATTATATAAAAGAAATATGTATGGTTAAATAAATAACCAAGTAAAATGAGTTGTATAAATTAAACTGTTTGTAAAACAATGTCTTGTGAAGGTATGTTATTTGTATAAAATGAAATATGTCTAAATTGAAATGGTTTAAATAACGCTACGATATGTAGTATTATAAAAGCACTTATATAGGCGTATCCACCATGCTTTTATCATATTACACAAGCCTCGTTACTTAAATCACCTACCCAAACAAACCACCAAAAATGTCTTGTTTAAACCAATTGTCAAATGTTTATGTGTAAACCATGTCTATTGTAAAATGTAAATCGTGTAATGTGTAAGCCAATGTCAAAGTGTTTATGTGTAAACAATGTCTATTGTCAAATGTAAATCATGTAATGTGTAACCAAATGTCATATATGGCAAGTGAAAGATGTCAACTAAAGCCATAGGTAAAATGCACAAAACAAGGTATTGAAATAAATCAAAGTTATGCTTTGTAAAATAACTGCATGCTTTACTGATACAAACATCTATGCAGTATTGTGAAAATGCATACATTCAAGCCTTGCGACTGTGGCGATAAACCCTTAAACAAATTAAAGGTTTATCTGAATTGTGTATATTGGATTCAGTCATTCCTTCCACCCAAACAAACCTAGGATTTCAGGAACGGGAGTTGTCAATTCCTATGGTACCATTATTTACTACCAAGCGGCGTAGCTAATGTTAATGAACATATTTTTGTCCCATTTAAACAAACCAAATGTCATACCAAAATGTAAGCATGCTATGTGAAAACAATGTACTAAGTATGTAATAAATGAACATACATAGCATGTGATGTAAAACAATGTACAAAGTATGCAATAAATGTACTAAGTATGCAATAAATGAACATACATAGCATGTGATGTAAAATAATGTACTAAATATGTAATAAATGAACATACATAGCAAAAATATGGATAAAATCATGTACTAATGAACATAGCAAGTATATGTTATGAAAGCATGAAAAACAATGAAAGTAATAAGTAGGCACATGTGTTTCACCCCAAAATGTTTGAAAAACAGTAAAAGAGGGGACTATGTACTCACTTGAGATTGCTCAATAGTCTTTGGATAACAACCAAGCAAAGCAAGAAAGAAAGATCACGGAATCAAACGGCACCTAATATAGGTAACTATGTTAATAAACGGACCTAAATCGGAGGATCGGATAGAATGAGGTTTCGTAAACCAAATGAGTGTAAGAACTCAAGTAATATGGTTTAAAGAAAACTATATTCTAAAACGGAACCTAACCTAAGTGCTTACGACCCATTACGACCCGTTTAGGTAGCTTACGCTACTTTAACGCGTCGTTCGCGTAAAACGCGTTCGGACCGCCTAACCATTCCTATGACAAGTAATATATGCCTTAACATGTCTAATAATGTTGCCTAATCAGTTTAGATGCCAAAATTTAGGTTACATATGCTTAAAATGAATTTATGCGCAAAAAGGTCATTTTGGTCATTTTCCTAAGGCATATAAACTACCTATCATACAACTAACTAAACGTAGTGACCATAAGGTATAACCTTGGAAGGTTATTCCCTATACAACTATGGTCACAAAATCTATTTGGTCGGATCCTAATGATCGACCAAACGGGTCGAGTTCGAAAGTCTAAGCGGTTGTTTAGACCGCTTATCTTTACGACCCTATATAAGCACTAAACTAAAAGTGACGAGTTAAAACTTGTTAAAACATGTTTAACGAAGTTAGAAAACAAGTTTGATATCAAAACAAAGGGTCTTGTTACCCAAAAATAGTTTGGTTGCAAAATACGCAAGAATGCGCATTTTGACTGAAACTATGACTCGTCACTACGCCTAAATAACGCGGTAATCAGTAAGTATAGTCACAAAGGACTATGACCATCATGATTACGTTCACGTTACGAAGTTCAAACGAACTTCGTGTTGACCATAAACTGGTCAATGTAGAAAGTCAAACACTGTTTAACTTTCACGCTTAAAAACGCATAAAAGAATGAAAGAAGCTTACAAGAGGTCCAAGCGATGAAGATTTGATCTTAAAATTCTCAGGTATGGAGTGTATGATCTCCAACTTAGAGAATATGATCAGATCAAAGGTGAGTTGCAAATGAAAAACTTAGGGGTATTTATAGTTTTCGGGTAACTGTTAAGATCATACCTCGATAAGCGAGCTTCGATCTGAGCCGTACAAGTGCACCCATGGTTTTGGAATACCATGGGCGCCCCAAAACAGCCCATAGACTGATAAAAACCCATTTGCAAACAAGGGAAACAACTGGATCAAGCTGGAAACCATTTTCTACAGACCTGATGGTCTGTCGCGCCCCGCATAAGAGCCAGGGTTGGCTTACGCGGCCCGCGTGCGATGGCAGATCAGCAACAATGTTTCAGATTTACAGAAATGGTCCCTGCAGTTGTTTAAGCCTATTTTCGACACGTTTAAGGCCCGTTACGCCATTTTCAAGGCTCTACAATGATGCCTAAACATAAGGGACATGAAACGTGCTCAAAAATATGCCGGATGTCGGTTCGTTTGGTCATACGATCACGTTATTCGGTTAATTACGACGAAACACGAAGGGATGTGAAAAACGATCCAAATTACGCGACGAATTAAATTTTATCATGCCAATCACTAAAATAAAATATTTTAATGATTACCTAAATTTTTGGATGTCCGGATGTATTTAGAACGTAAGATATGCGCGAAAATGCAAACTTATGCACTTTTTGACGCTTTTAGTCCCTTAATGACCAAAAAGTTTATTTTGGCACACCGAACCCCTCAAAGCCTATTTCTAATCTATGTAAAGGATATTTAGGGTATTTTTAACTTATGATCATGTTCTGGAATGTCCGTTACAGTACGAATCGGCATGCTTTCATAGTTTGTCAAAATTAGTCCCTATAAGCGAATAAACTTGATTTTGCCATACCAAAGCCTTCAAAACTTATTTCTAAGTTATGTAAAGGTTATTTAAGGTATGTTAAGCATATATTGATGTTCCAAAGTGTTTTTCGCATTAAACTGATTACGTTTACGCATCGGTTTGCGTATAACTCTCTAGAAAGCGATATAGAGTTTGAAATTGAACAAAAATCAAAACATGCAAAAATGTCAAACATAAATAAACAAATATTGGGATCAAATAACATTATTTTATTGACAACTGAACTATTTAAGGTTTATACAATGATTACAAGCACAGATGTCACAGTTTAAAGTACCAATATTGGAGTCCTTGATTGGATTCAATGTGTGCTTTAATGCGTGTGTAAGTAGACAATGTAACAGAAACCGAATCCTTATAGCATCTATATATCTTCATAGGTTGATTCTTGTAGGATGTTTAAAGTACCAATATTAGAGTCCTTGATTGGATTCATTGTGTGCTTTAATGCGTGTTTACAACAATTTATGTGTTTATGTGGTAGTTGTGATTTAGATAACGAAACGGGTATAATAAAATAAGAACATGGTGGATAAGCCGCTGGTACTTCCTATATATAAGTGTTCTTATTTTATTACTCTTGTAGCGTTATCCAAATCACTTTAGGATTTTGTGTACAATTGATCCAATGTTTGTTTATCCAAATCCTTAAAGATCTCCCATATCTTTATATGTTAGATTCTTTGAAGGATGTCTAAAGTATTATTATAAATCATTGACTCGATTTATATAATACTCACACAAGTTTTGATAAATTTCAAAATTGTTATTATTAATCCTTGATTGGTTTTCTAATAATACATTAACAAGTTTTACAATGATTTCAACAAGGTTACAATGTACAATTTCAAATGGCATAAAAAAAATTACTTAGTAATAATCATATTGCTATATACAATACTTTTTGTCACGAGTTTTCACAATCAAGATTATGTATTGCAATACTAAACTTTTGCCATTTCTTTGGCTTCAAGATTCATTTTCAATCGACAACTCTTATAGTTGTCAAAGTATTGCAATATCAAACTTTTACCATTAATTTGGTTAACAAAACCTATGTATTCGCCAGCGTTTTTATGCTGACTGTTTTTCACATATGTTTCAGGTTTTCGACTATTCAAGCATGCAATGTATAGGACCGCATTCAGGCCTTAGACTTCTAAATCAAAAGACAATTACATGTATTCTTTTTTGTAAAACGATGTTAGTAATATTGATACAATTTAGTACCAGTAGTTGTGAGCAATTTGTAACGTGACTCCCCGATATTTCCGCCACGTGTTGTTGTATTACGCGATTGGGGTGTTACAGGATTGGACATGGGTGTTATACCCATGTCGCCATTTTCACTAACCCAAGTGGGTTTCACCTTCAAACATCAAATTACTTGATATCATGCATAAAACAAGTTCTATTTGGTCATTCTAACACATATCCATGCTCAATTTCAACAAATTTCAGGGTTGATCACAAACCCACTTTATACAAGATCACCAAATCACAAATTACAACTTACCACATGTTTATCTTGTCTAGATGATTAAAATCTAAGCTCATGCATCTGATTTATCTCCAATCTCCATCCTAATTTGATCAATTGGTCCATTCTTGAGTTGAAGAGGGGTTTTTCCTCCTCCCCTCTCTCTCTCTCTGATCGAACACACATACACACACTATACACACTAAGGTGTTTTATAGAAGTTTCATTCTTTTTCCAAGTTTAGCCCCTCATGTTTGCCATTATTTCTTTTTGTCACAAAAATTTATTCATTACTACTTAACCTACATATCCTAACTAAGTTAAAAGACTTAGTTATTTTATTTCTTTCCATTACCTAAGGAACATACTGACGAAATAAAACTTCTAGTTTTTTTTTTTTTTTTTGGTGTTACACAGTCATTGTTCGTACAGAATGACTTGGTGATGAAGAGAGCTAATAGAACAGTACAGGGTACTGTTCTATTTATAGTACAGAACAACCACTGATCATCTTTTGGCTGACGTCACCATGAAAGTGACATCTAACCTCCTAACAACCTCTAACAACTGTTCTATTACAACCACTGATACTAAACACCTGATTACAAATAAAATACAAAGAACAAAGTATACTACTACTTCTTCATTCCACTGTTATAGCTCCAGCAGTGCTTTGTGTCTTCAGCAGTACTTGAACCATATCAGTAGATTGAGCATCAGTGCTTTATCTTCAACAGTCTTTAGGGATCAGCAGTTGTTGTGAAGGGCAGTACTTAGAGGTCATCAGATGTTAGGGCCACATTCAAGGAGAAAGATCTGATGCAAACAACTTCTTATGATGAATCCACTGATCTGATCTAGTTTTGGCTTTATCAACTGTTCCTTTGTAGGGTTCAATCCCAACACCCAAGAATTCAAGAAGAAAAGAACTGAACCGTCATTGGGACAACCTACCTGCAGAAGCTGTAACAAAAAGCATTCAGGAAGATGCCGTTTTAGGAAAACACCCTACTGTGACTTCTACAAGATGACTGGGCATATAGAGGAAGAGTGTAGAAGGAAAACTAATATTTGTTTCAATTGCGAAGAAACGGGCCACATCAAACCATATTGCCCGAAACTGACTAAAGCACCCGACAACAAGACAAAAACAACAGACGGAACTTAGAAGAACGCGCGAGTATTCGTACTTACTACGCAAGAAGCAGAAATGGTTCCAGACGTTATCGCGGATATGTAATATCTAAGTTAAGTTATTATTTAACCCTAGTATAAATAAAAGTTTTTAAATAAATGCATCCTTTCAAGTACTTCATCTATTTAGAACCATAATAGACTTGTTTGGTCTTCATCTTCAATGAATCATGTTTTTGGTTACCTTGTGGTGGCATTTTCATTTACTTGAAGCTTGAGCTAATCTCATTCTCACAACTGATGTACGGATTTATTTATTTAATTTTTGTTGGTTCATTATCTTAAACAGTCTTAATACATTTATGTGTTAAGATAAGAGTACACAAATTCGTATTATATTCTGGTGTACCTCTAAAGATTCTTTCATCATCAATTGAAAATCCTATAATATTTATTTGAAATGAATATCCAAATTTACTTCATTAAAACTTTCAGTTGATTTCAAAAATGGTGAATTTGTTCAGTCACCGTAATTATCAAACCATTTCAATCACTGTGACACCTTGCGGCGTCAGTATAAACTTGTAGCTTGGGCTAATCATAATCGTACGAATCATGCAAAACCACGTACGTCTTTCGTTTGACTCATCATTGAAAATAGTCTTAATGCAATTTTGTATTAAGACAATGATACACTAAACTCTGTTGTATTTCGGTGTATCCTTACAAATTCAATAATGTCAACACGTTGATTTTTCTCATATCATAATTCGATAGTTGACAAATCATTTTCGTGCTTCTATTTCGTTCGAGCTTGTTGATTCTGAGTCTTCTGACAATTAAAGTAATTTTTCATTTGACAATGAATTATGTTGATTCTAAAAATCATTCACAACTTGTAAACATCCGATTTAGACATCTATTGATCATATATCTCTTTTTGCTTGAACCTAGTCACCTTGGAAATTATATCATTTAATCTCGTTTGTTTGACATCGATTTTTGGAAATAATTCAGTTGAACCATTGAGTCCTATTTATAGTAAAACTCGTATTCACAGAATTTGAACATGTCTTGATTCTGTGTCATTTACCTTAATACTGTTCATATTGACCAAGACGTGACATAACTCTAAAAGAGAAATCGTAGCCCAAATCTTGAGGATGAGATTTAAAACAAGGTGGGGAGGATGTAGCATTTCCATTTTTTATATAAAATAAGAGTTGTAGATTGCTTAAATTTATTAACCACTAGTAACTAGTTTTATTTTTAATATAATTATTCGACCCATATAGTTTTAAAAACTATTTTATATATAATTGGTTGGAATGTTATACTAATTAATTGGCTTGTATATGTGTGACATTTCTATTGTCTATATTAAAATAAAGTATATAAAATTTATATTATTAAACAGGTAGACTACGGGTAAGTTGACTGTTAGAAATGTGAAGTACCTAGACGGGCCTAGGAAATGTTTAATAATTAAATTATAAAAATACAATATATTTGAACCTACTCCGTTTTTAATGAAACTTGGTTCAAAATGTAGATAACAATATTCTCGTTCTAATGGCATATTCATAAAACGTCATATTTTAGAAGTTATGTCCGCCAAATAAGTGAAGCAGCTGAATTAATTATAATAATAAAATATTACAAATAAAAAACTAAAACATTTAAATCAATATGTCATGTTGTACGTATGCATGCATTAATATTGCATGATACGTGCATGCATTCATTAAATATTGCATGATCCGTGTAGGCACCATAGTTTCCAAGAATCTTGGAAAGAAATAGTATAAATAGCACCATTGTTTTCTTCACAATTCGCTCCCTCTCTCTACATCTCGTCGTTTCTCTCTCCCTCTCTCTAAATTTCTAATGTTTATTTTATTTTCACCTCATAATAATAATAATAATAATAATAATAATAATAATAATAAAGCCCTGCCCCATTTTAAGTGTTTTAACCCCTGCTCACTAAGTCGATACCCTGTCCGATTGATCTAGGACCCCATAACGCATGTCAAGGCTCTGCCCGACTAAGTCTGTTGGGGTTCTGTCTCATGACGTAGGGATAAAGTTGAATTGGGTTACTATACTTATTTTTTTTTGGGTAAAGGGTTACCCCAGTGATTTTATATCATATCAAACAAAACAAGAAGAAGGGCTAACAATACCCCCTAGTTCTCTTAGCGGCATACCACTAAAGAGTAAAATAAGCAAACAACCAAAAACACAACCAAACTAGAACATAAAAGAAACTAGAATCTTTGGTCTTTAATCTTCGTCAAAGAAGTCTTCCCCATCCAGCTTCCACTCCTCCAGAAACCGCTTCACATTGGATGTTTGTTTATATTTGAAGGAGATTAACTTTGCTCGTACTGTGCTAATAATGACATCAACAATCTGCTCAGGAGGTCTCAACCGGTTACTAAAAAAACGGGAATTTCTTTCACTCCAAATAGCATAAGCCGCGGCCGCCACAACCAGTTTACTAGCAACTGAATATATAGCTCTCGATTTAGCTCTCGGGACCATCCAACTGGATATATCCTCCCATGTCTCTTGCACCGAAGTCATGCCCACTTTATGCCGAATACTGCACCACACGGATCTTGAGTAAGAACACTGGAAAACAGATGCTCATGCGTCTCTAGACCTGCATAACACAGCAAGCAACACATTTGGTTCATAGATCCGTAACCAAGTGATTCCATTGCATAATACGGTCATGCGTCCAAAGCTTCCTCTTGAAGATGAGCCAACAAATGAAAGCATGTTTAGGAATATTGAAAGAAGACCAAACAATCCTCGACCAAGCAACAGGTTGCTCACAAACACGGATAGATTCCCATACCTCCTTTGACGCAAACGGAACCAATTTACCTTCTGCGTTCCTCCACATGACTCTATCCTTCTCATTAGATAAAGTAAGAGGACGAAGCTGAAACAAAACTAGATACCTACTCCTCCAATCATCCGGCCACACCCACACTCCATTGTGAATAGCGTCAGCCACTTTTGACTTCAAGGTAAAACCAAAACGAGCCATTTGACGCGGAGTAACAACATTTGCAAGCGGGCACTCTGTATTCCACTTATCAAACCATAGAAATGCACTTTGACCATTTCCCACTTGACTCCATAGGTAGTCTCAAAAAACATGTCTGCATTTCATTAGTCTTTTCCAACCCCATGGAGAGTTGACTTGAACCGGAACATCCCACAAGCTACGGCCACGGAGCCTATGCAATTCGATCCAAGTAGTCCATAACGACTTCCTACCTGATAGAAGACTATATATATGATAAGCCATCAAGGACTTGTTCACATCTGATATACGCCTTATACCCAACCACCTTCCAATTTTGGAAGACAAACATCCTTCCAAGCCACCTTTGCTCTACCCTTTGAAATCGTACCAGATCCCCATAGAAACCATTTCATTTTGCTTTCCAGATCCTTTATAATACTAACTGGCAAAATGAAGACGGACGCCCAATAAACATGAATAGACGTGAGCACAGAGATCACCAGCTGAAGCCTACCAGCAAACGATAGAAACCTATTCTTCTAATCAGTAATCTGTTTGTTCATACGCTCCACTAAAACCCTACAATCTTTAATTAAAAGTCTTGATGCTAGCAAAGGAACTCCCAGATACTTGATTGGAAGCTTCCCTTCCTCAAAAGGAACCAAATCGGTAATCCCGGCCCTACCATAACTCGAAACATTACAAAAAAATATAGTGCTTTTAGCGTTACTAGGGACCAAACCGGAAACAGCTTCAAACTTCTTCAAAGAATGCATGATAACCTTGACCGAGCCAACATCACCCCTAGCGAACAAGAATAGGTCATCAGCAAAACATAGATTAATTAGCATTTGCTTCTCACATTTGTTGTGGAACCTAAACGAAGAGTCCAAATCAGCTGCTTGAGTAAGAATTAGAGTTAACACTTCCATCACCATTGTAAATAAGTATGGGGACATTGGATCTCCTTGACGTAAACCTCGCTTTCCTTTAAAGTATCCATGTATATTACCATTTATACTTAAAGAAAAAGAACTAGAAGTAACGCACTCCATAATCCAAGAGATAAACCGCGACTGAAACCCGAAGCCATGCAAAACATCACACAAGAATCTCCAATCAACAGTGCCGTAAGCTTTTTGAATATCCACTTTCATTCCACATCTAGGGGGCCAATCTAACGATGGTAATTGTGCATGAGTTCTTGAGTTAACATTATATTATCAGAAATCCTCCTTCCTGGCACAAACGCGGACTGATTTTCACTTATGATTTCCTTTAAACCTTCTAGGATCCTGTTTGTGATAATCTTACTTATCCCCTTATAAACCACATTACAACACGATATAGGCCTGTAATCAGTAACTACTCCAGGAGTAGCAACCTAAGGGATGAGGGCTATAAACGTATAGTTAACTTCCTGTAACATTCTTCCTGTTTCAAAGAAATTGATCACAGCATACGTTACTTCACTACCAACAATAGACCATGTTTTTTTAAAGAACTCTGACGTATATCCATCCGGGCCAGGCGCCTTGTTTTCATTAATAGAAAAAATAGCGGCTTTAACTTCATCCGGAGTCACTGGCCGACACATAGAGTCAGCCACATGAGGATTAAGCCTAGCTGAAAAGATATCACGGTTCACTCTACTAACCGAATCCTCGAAAGTGGTTAACCAATTTCGTCGATACCTCACCACCTTCATGCAGATTACCCGAAGTATCTTTTATAACATGGTTTCGACATTTGACCACATTATGGAAGAAAGCAGTATTCGAGTCACCTGCTTCCAGCCATTTTTGTTTTGCTTTTTGTTTCAAGAACCTCTCTTCATCAAGAGTAGCCTCCAGATATTTCTTTTGACATACTGTTTCCGCTTCCTTAAGCTCCATGTTGAAAGGGTCGGCGTCCAAACTACTCTGCAACTTATCCATCTCCTCTTTTAAGTCCAGCACCTTCTTATGTAGATTACCCTGTTTACGTAGCAGCAATCTAAACGGGTGCTTTAATCCCCTAAGTTTTTTAACCACACGAAACATCGGGACCCCCATCACCTCCACCTCCACAGCCCAAGCACTGGTAACCACATCCATAAAATCTTTTTTATGAGTCAACAAGTTTGTAAACTTGAACGGTTTTGGCTTAATCTTGCTGGCCGTAAATAACTTTAACAAACCTGGGCAGTGATCTGAAACTCCATTCGGATGAAAAACCGCATAGGCGTCTACAAACTTATCCATAAAACTGACATTTGCCATGATTCTATCCAATTTCTTACGGATTCCCACACCGTTCTTGGATCGCAGATTCCATGTATAGTGCATACCATGCGCCCTAACATCAAACACTTCGAGAACATTTACACAATCATTAAAGTCTTTCATAGCAGAAGTAACTGTCATACCCCGACCACGTGAGACAACGAAACGTGGCGGAAACATCGGGGAGTGTTGTAACAGAATTAATTGTTTCAAATCCATGGCAATTGAAGTTTCGTTTTATTAATCAAACATGAGAGTTTACATTGTTTTAAACCAGAACCAAAGAGTACATAACATAAATTAACTAGTTCTTGTCTCGTTTTAAGTCACTAAGGCACAGGTCCGCCTAAGTATGTCTTGATAAGTCCTATGCATCATCTCCTGAAAACACATGTGAAAATAGGTACGTCAGCATAAAAATGCCTGTGAGATACATAGGTTTTGTGAAAACAGAATTCATGACTTATGTTTGAGAAAATGTTTAGTCATGAACCTGGTAATTTGCTTTGTCTTGTAAATCATTTGAAAAACGATAAGATCAGATGATATGTATAAATAGAGAATAATGTATGGTTAAATGAATAACCATGTAAAATGAGTTTGTATAAGATAAGTTGTTTGTAAATCAATGTCTTGTGAAAAGTATGTTGTTTGTATAAAATGTAAGAGCATTCACATCCAATCCACTAAAAATATACATACATTCCACTAAAAAACAACTCCTATATCAATATATTTCCACTAAAAACAAATACTTTTCTATCCCCTTTTCAATATATATTACATTTTCTCTCTCCTCTACTCACAACCACTTTCAAAATATATTAAAAAATTATACAGGGTGAACAGTGTCCCCCCAAATATACAGATGAACAGTAACATTTTCTCTCTCCTCCACTCACAACCACTTAAAACACTTTTTATAATTTAAAAACCCATCTCTCAAGATTTGGTGGATAGAATATGAATGCTCTTATATGTCTTAAATTGAAATGATTCAAATAACGCTACAATATGTGACACCATACAAGCACTTATATATAGGAAGTACCAGCGGCGCATCCACCATGCTTGTATCATATTACACACGCCTCGTTACTTAAATCACTTACTCAAACCAAACCACCAAGATGTAATGTTTAACAATCGTAGAAATGTTTATGTATAGTCAAATGTCTATTGTCAAATGTAAATCATGTCAACAGATACAAATGGTTCACACGGTTCAATAGTTACAAACGGTTCACACGGTTCAACAGTTACAAACGGTTCATATAATCAAATGGTTACGACGGTTTACATAGTCAAATGGTTACAACGGTTCAAAATTTAGTATAATGTGTTCATATGCTGGATGAGCATATGCAACAAATATGCAATGTAAAACAATGTACTAAGTATGCACGTAATGGACATACATAGCATAAATGTAATGTAAAACAATGTACTAAGTATGCACACAATGGGCATACATAGCATAAAATGTATTGAAAACATGTACTATAAATGTACTAATGAACATCGCGAGTATATGATGTGAAAACATGAAAGCATGAAAGTAACAAGTAGGCACATGTGTTTCACCCCAAAACAGTTTGGAAAACGGTAAAAGAGGGGTCTATGTACTCACTTGAGATTGCTTAGTAATCCTTGAGTAACAACCAAACAATGCTAGAGATCACGGATATCAAACGGCACCTAATATAGGTAACTATGTTAATATACCGGACCTAAATCGGAGGATTGGATAGAATGAGGGTTCGTAAACCAAACGAGTATGGAGACTCGTGTAATATGGTTTAACAAAGCCCACATACTAAAATGAAACCTAACCTAAGTGCTTACGACCCATTACGACCCGTTTAGGTAGCTTATGCTACTTTAACGCGTCGTTCGCGTGAAACGCGTTCGGAACGCCTAACTAGTCCTATGACAAGTAAAATATGCCTTAACATGTCTAATATTGTTACTAAATCAGTTTAGATACCAAAAGTTATGTTACATATGCTTAAAATAAATTTTGGCGTTAAAAGGGCATTTTGGTAATTTACCTAAGGCATATATACTACCTATCATACAACTACTCAAACGATGTGACCATAAGGTATAACCTCGGAAGGTTATTCCCTATATACTATGGTCACCTAATGTGTTTGGTCGGATCCTAATGATCGACCAAACGGGTCGGGTTCGAAAGTATAAGCGATTGTTTAGATCGCTTACCTTACGACCCTATATAACCACTAAACTAAAAGTGACGAGCTAAGCATGTTAAAACATGCTTAACTAAGTTTAGAAAACAGGTTTGGTAACAAAACAAACGGTTTTGATACCTAAGAGTAGTTTGGTTACAAAATACGCAAGAATACGCATTCTGGCCGAAACTACAACTCGTCACTGAGCCTTGATAACGTGGTAATCAGTAGGTATAGTCACTAAGGACTATAACCATCGTGTTCACGCTCACGTTATGAAGTTCAAACGAACTTCGCATCGACCATAAACTGGTCAATGCAGAAAGTCAAACATAGTTCGACTTTCGGACTAGAAAAACGATAAAAGAACGAAGGAACACTTACAAATGGTCCCCGCAAGATTGATTTCCAAGTAATCTCAGGTAGGAAGTGTATAAACACAACCACTTAGAGAAAAACTCAGATTTCAAGTGGGTTTTGCAATGGGGATGGATGGGTATTTATAGTAAATGGACCACTGTTAGGATCGTTCCTCGAATAACGTGCCTTGATCTCACCCGTACACTTGTCGGAATGTTATGGTAGTTCATTTTGCCCCCACCACAAGAGTTTGACAAGTGGCATTGGCCTTTGGGGGTTTGAAAGGCTGTTAACAGCTGTTAAAAACATTTAATCTGGTCTGGTAGACTGACGCGGGCCGCGTAAAGTATCACCCTGGGTTTACGCAGGCCGCCTGAAGTCCTGATCAGAAACCAAGTTTCAAAAATGACAGTTTTGGTCCCTGTTGGTGTTAAAGGCCATTTCCGACATGTTTAAGGCCCGTTAAGCCAACGTTAAGGCCCTAAAATGATGCCTAAACATTGTGGACATGAAACATACTCAAAAATATGTCGGATGTCAGTTTGTTTGGTCGTACGATCGCGATGTTCGCTTAATTACGACGGAATGCGCATAAGCTTCGAAAAACGATCCAAATGACGCGACGAATAGATTTTTCTTATGCCAAACACTAAAATAAAATATTTTAGTGCTTACATAAATTTTTGGATGTCCGGATGTATTCAGAACGTAAGTTATGCGCGAAAATGCAAACTTGTGCACTTTTTGACGCTTTTAGTCCCCGAATGACCCAAAAGTTTATTTTAGCACACCGAACCCCTCAAAGCCTATTTCTAAGCTATATAAAGGATATTTAAGGTGTGTTTAACTTATGGTCATGTTTTGGAATGTCCGTTACAGTTCAAATTGGTATACTTTCGCAGTTTGTCAAGTTTAGTCCCTGTAAGCGATTTAACTTGATTTTGCCATACCCAAGCCTTCAAAACTTATTTCTAAGTTATGTAAAGGTTATGTAAGGTATGTTAAGCCTATTTCACTATTCCGGAGTGTTCGTTGCATTAAACTGGTTATATTTACGCATCAGCGCGCGTATAACCTTCTAGAAAGCGATTTAGAGCTTGAAATCGAACAAGAGTTGATATGTGCAAAAGATACACATATTTATACAGATCCCAAGTATGAAATACAATATTTCATTAGCTTGGTATTTGTTTGATGGTCGCAGTGACGCAGGTGTCACAGTCTCCCCTACTTTAGGAAATTTCATCCCGAAATTTATTCGTAGGAGTCTATTTGTGACTTTGTGTCAAATAACCACCAGAGATATGTAAGGCATAATCCTGTCATTTCCTTAACGGACGTTCTTCAGAACGAAAATGAACAGACGGAGTCATTTTCCTCAACGAGTATTCTTCAGAAGCGGAAATGAAGGAATAAACAAACGGGGATTCATTTCCCTCAACGGACAATCTTCAGAAACGTAAAATGAACTTACGGGGTCATTTTCAACGGGTGCTTCATCAGAAATGGAAATGAAAAGGATAATCAAACGGATATTCATTTCCTCAACGGACAATCTTCAGAAACGAAAATGAACAAACGGAGTCATTTTCACCGGGTGCTTCATCAGAAATGGAAATGAAAAGGATAATCAAACGGATATTCATTTCCTCAACGGACAATATTCAGAAATGAAAATGAACAAACGGAGTCATTTTCAACGGGTGCTTCCTCAGAAATGGAAATGAAAAGGATAATCAAACGGATATTCATTTCCTCAACGGACAATCTTCAGAAACGAAAATGAACAAACGGAGTCATTTTCAACGGTTGCTTCCTCAGAAATGGAAATGAAAAGGATAATCAAACGGATATTCATTTCCTCAACGGACAATCTTCAGAAACGAAAATGAACAAACGGAGTCATTTTTAACGGGTGCTTCCTCAGAAATGGAAATGAAAAGGATAATCAAACGGATATTAATTTTCTCAACGGACAATCTTCAGAAACGAAAATGAACAAACGGAGTCATTTTTAATGGGTGCTTCCTCAGAAATGGAAATGAAAAGGATAATCAAACGGATATTCATTTCCTCAACGGACAATCTTCAGAAACGAAAATGAACAAACGGAGTCATTTTCAACGGTTGCTTCCTCAGAAATGGAAATGAAAAGGATAATCAAACGGATATTCATTTCCTCAACGGACAATCTTCAGAAACGAAAATGAACAAACGGAGTCATTTTTAACGGGTGCTTCCTCAGAAATGGAAATGAAAAGGATAATCAAACGGATATTAATTTTCTCAACGGACAATCTTCAGAAACGAAAATGAACAAACGGAGTCATTTTTAATGGGTGCTTCCTCAGAAATGGAAATGAAAAGGATAATCAAACGGATATTCATTTCCTCAACGGACAAATCTTCAGAAACAAAAATGAACAAACGGAGTCATTTTCAACGGGTGCTTCCTCAGAAACGGAAATGAATAGAGTTAACTTCAAGGCACATGACAAAGCTCGATGTGGTTTCTGTGCACTAAATTCCATAATTATGTATGCATCCATAATTACGTAATTCCTTGCACAGTCCGCACAGTTTGTTTTGTAATGTTTAGGGGAGGAAAATCAAACCTGTGATGAGGGTGACTAGACTACCATAGGGTCCTTTTAATTAGATCGATAGATGATCTTATTAATTAGGCCACCAAGGAGTCCTTTCAGCTATATCATCACATGATGTTCCTAACCAGATTTTTTTGGATCAATCTGTTTAACTAGACCACTCAAGGGGTCTAATTATGGAGTAGTACTTTATAACCCAAGGGACTTAACTACAACGTAGAAGTCCATTAAGGATTTTAGATAGTACCTTTGGGTATCCTACTATGAATCCCTTATATGAATGATATGGAAGATTTTACGAGGATTTGGATAACAAAAACTTGGATTACACCAAAAACATAAAAAGGAGCACATAAGCACTTAATCACATAATTGTTTAACTTGGTTATTAATTTGTTATCGATTGAGAATGGATATGGAAACCAGTCGATGGGCTACAATGTCCTCTGGGATCTTTCTGAAAAGATAGGAAGATCTCCCAAAAATTCGATTTTGTTTTCAAAGAAACGTAATATTCGAATTAAGGAACACAACAAATTTTTAGGATTTACGGAAATGTCCTTAGGTACCCTTATTAAGGATTTCGTCTCGTGTAGTAACTTGCACCTTGTACTTCATTTCCTTAGAATAAACGGGTACTTAGGAATTTCGTGGAAACGCAAGAGATCATAAGATGGAAAAAATTTTAGGGGGGTAGTTTGCTTTACAAGGAATACGATTCCTTGATTGTCGGTATCATAAGAGATACGTTGTTTATACATACAACCACATAAATACATTGCAATGTAAATAAAAGATTTATTTATAAACAATGATAACAACTGTTTCTTAGATCTTGACAACAAAAGAAAATAATACATAAGACGTGATTATTTCTAAACGATGCTGTCTTTTGGTCGGTCAGATGCTCATCCCTGTGTTGGATTTGCATTAGCAAGCTTTGGGCAATTTCTTCGGAAATGACCCATCTCGCCACAGTTGAAACAAGAACCTGGTAGAAAACGACCTTGAGCGGGATTGTTGCCAGCTTGGTTTGGTGCAGCTGCAGCTGGGCAAACTCTTGCTGTATGGCCTATAAGTCCACAAGTTTGGCATTTGCGGCACTTTACATTGGCATGATGATGGAGGCTACATTGGTTGCACAAGGGTGCAGTTCCATTGTATGGCTTCCTAGCAGGGGGTTGAGCTGGTTGGTTGGGGACGGCTTGATCATTGTGAGTAACCATGGCGAAGTTCTGAGAAGCCTTTCGCTTCTTTGACTTCTTAGGGGATCCAGTCTGTTCATCCATGGTCTTTGATTCCTCGATTAGGTTCGATTCCTCTACCGGTTTCTTGTCACCTTTTCAAAAAAGTTTACCTTTCCTGATCTTTGATTTAGTCAAGGTTACAGATAACTCAATGGCCTGTCTAACTGTAGTAGGGTTGCTACCAGTCACAATATCTTATATTGAGTCAGGGAGGCCATCAATGTACTTTTCGATTGCCTTATCCAAAGGCGTGACCATGTTTGGGCATAACAGACTTAACTCCTCATAACGGTCCGTGTAGGCTCGATGCTCACCGCTATCTTGCGTAAGATCGTCAAATTCCCTTTCCAAGGCCCTGATCTCATGACGAGGACAGAATTCCCTCATCATAAGGGCCCTAAGTTCAGCCCATGTCTGTGCTAGAGCAACTTCTGCACCACGATCTCTCATAACCCCGTTCCACCACGTAAGGGCCCTCTTCTGGAACACACTTGAAGAAAACTCGACCTTGCGATTGTCAGGACACTGCACGTGGCGAAAAGTATTCTCAATGCTCTCGAACCATTGAAGAAGCCCAGTCGCTCCCTCAGAACCACTAAACTTGAGTGGTTTAGCTGAGTTAAAACTCTTGAAATTGCATGGACCATTGTTGTTGTTGTTGGCTTGGTTCCATTGAGCAAAGAGGTTTGGGAATTGAGCAGCCATTTGCTGCGCAATGATTTCTGCCAGTTCGGCAGTCGCTATCTGGTTCTCGCGTCGAGGAGGCATTCTAAAAGAGAAAAAAGAAAGAAAACAAATGAAATGGCATTGGGTAAGAATAGGACGTTACAATTACCGACCAAAATCATGGTTGATGGTCATTTGTTTAAACCACAAAGCAAACAAACAACACAAGGGCTGAATCAAAGCAAATAGATCCTCATAGTGTATCGCGAAGACATGCTCGCCTATAAGTGGACACTCACCCCAAGAGTTCCCAGGTAAGAGTGACTGGTCTGATTATGTGGATTTGTACGAACACTCTAGCCTTAGACAGAAAACCCAGGGTACATGCATTCACTCTTCCAGTTTGAACGTGTTCACACTATTTAGGACCCAAAACTTTGATGAGAGTTTTGAAAATTCAAAGGGGTTCAAAACCTTAAAATAGAGGGTTCAAAACCTAGTAATCAATCATCCTAGAACAGATGATTAGTTTTCAAAGCGGTTTTGAAATTTATGTTCTTGTTGTGGTCGTCGCCTAAGGATAGGTGACGGTATTGTTTTATGACTAAACGCAAGTAAACTCGCGTTAGGGTCCTAAGAAGGTTATAGACTAGGTCAAAGCATTACTAATAACCTAATTCCCTATAACCATTGGCTCTGATACCAACTTTTCTGTCACACCCCAACCACGTAGAACATACAAAATGTGGCGGAAACGTCGGGGAGTGTTGTAACAGAAATAATTGTTTCAAATCCATGGCAATTGAAGTTTCGTTTTATTAATCAAACATGAGAGTTTACATTGTTTTAAACAAGAATCAAAGAGTACATAACATAAATTAACTAGTTCTTGTCTCGTTATAAGTCACTAAGGCACAGGTCCGCCTAAGTATGTCTTGATAAGTCCTATGCATCATCTCCTGAAAACACATGTGAAAATAGGTACGTCAGCATAAAAATGCCTGTGAGATACATAGGTTTTGTGAAAACAGAATTCATGACTTATGTTTGAGAAAATGTTTAGTCATAAACCTAGTAATTTGCTATGTCTTGTAAATCATTTGAAAAACGATAAGATCAGATGATATGTATAAATAGAGAATAATGTATGGTTAAATGAATAACCATGTAAAATGAGTTTGTATAAGATAAGTTGTTTGTAAATCAATGTCTTGTGAAAAGTATGTTGTTTGTATAAAATGTTATATGTCTTAAATTGAAATGATTCAAATAACGCTACAATATGTGACACCATACAAGCACTTATATATAGGAAGTACCAGCGGCGCATCCACCATGCTTGTATCATATTACACACGCCTCGTTACTTAAATCACTTACTCAAACCAAACCACCAAGATGTAATGTTTAACAATTGTAGAAATGTTTATGTATAGTCAAATGTCTATTGTCAAATGTAAATCATGTCAACAGATACAAATGGTTCACATGGTTCAATAGTTACAAATGGTTCACACGGTTCAACAGTTACAAACGGTTCATATAATCAAATGGTTACGACGGTTTACATAGTCAAATGGTTACAACAGTTCAAAATGTAGTATAATGTGTTCATTTGCTGGATGAGCATATGCAACAAATATGCAATGTAAAACAATGTACTAAGTATGCACGTAATGGACATACATAGCATAAATGTAATGTAAAACAATGTACTAAGTATGCACACAATGGGCATACATAGCATAAAATGTATTGAAAACATGTACTATAAATGTACTAATGAACATCGCGAGTATATGATGTGAAAACAAGAAAGCATGAAAGTAACAAGTAGGCACATGTGTTTCACCCCAAAACAGTTTGGAAAATGGTAAAAGAGGGGTCTATGTACTCACTTGAGATTGCTTAGTAATCCTTGAGTAACAACCAAACAATGCTAGAGATCACGGATATCAAACGACACCTAATATAGGTAACTATGTTAATATACCGAACCTAAATCGGAGGATTGGATAGAATGAGGGTTCGTAAACCAAACGAGTATGGAGACTCGTGTAATATGGTTTAACAAAGCCCACATACTAAAATGAAACCTAACCTAAGTGCTTACGACGCATTACGACCCGTTTAGGTAGCTTATGCTACTTTAACGCGTCGTTCGCGTGAAACGCGTTCGGAACGCCTAACTAGTCCTATGACAAGTAAAATATGCCTTAACATGTCTAATATTGTTACTAAATCAGTTTAGATACCAAAAGTTATGTTACATATGCTTAAAATAAATTTTGGCGTTAAAAGGGCATTTTGGTAATTTACCTAAGGCATATATACTACCTATCATACAACTACTCAAACGATGTGACCATAAGGTATAACCTCGGAAGGTTATTCCCTATATACTATGGTCACCTAATGTGTTTGGTCGGATCCTAATGATCGACCAAACGGGTCGGGTTCGAAAGTATAAGCGATTGTTTAGATCGCTTACCTTACGACCCTATATAACCACTAAACTAAAAGTGACGAGCTAAGCATGTTAAAACATGCTTAACTAAGTTTAGAAAACAGGTTTGGTAACAAAACAAACGGTTTTGATACCTAAGAGTAGTTTGGTTACAAAATACGCAAGAATACGCATTCTGGCCGAAACTACAACTCGTCACTGAGCCTTGATAACGTGGTAATCAGTAGGTATAGTCACTAAGGACTATAACCATCGTGATCACGCTCACGTTATGAAGTTCAAACGAACTTCGCATCGACCATAAACTGGTCAATGCAGAAAGTCAAACATAGTTCGACTTTCGGACTAGAAAAATGATAAAAGAACGAAGGAACACTTACAAAGGGTCCCCGCAAGATTGATTTCCAAGTAATCTCAGGTAGGAAGTGTATAAACACAACCACTTAGAGAAAAACTCAGATTTCAAGTGGGTTTTGCAATGGGGATGGATGGGTATTTATAGTAAATGGACCACCGTTAGGATCGTTCCTCGAATAACGTGCCTTGATCTCACCCGTACACTTGTCGGAATGTTATGGTAGTTCATTTTGCCCCCACCACAAGAGTTTGACAAGTGGCATTGGCCTTTGGGGGTTTGAAAGGCTGTTAACAGCTGTTAAAAATATTGAATCTGGTCTGGTAGACTGACGCGGGCCGCGTAAAGTATCACCCTGGGTTTACGCGGGCCGCCTGAAGTCCTGATCAGAAACCAAGTTCAAAAATGACAGTTTTGGTCCCTGTTGGTGTTAAAGGCCATTTCCGACATGTTTAAGGCCCGTTAAGCCAACGTTAAGGCCCTAAAATGATGCCTAAACATTGTGGACATGAAACATGCTCAAAAATATGTCGGATGTCAGTTCGTTTGGTCGTACGATCGCGATGTTCGCTTAATTACGACGGAATGCGCATAAGTGTGAAAAACGATCCAAATGACGCGACGAATGGATTTTTCTTATGCCAAACACTAAAATAAAATATTTTAGTGCTTACATAAATTTTTGGATGTCCGGATGTATTCAGAACGTAAGTTATGCGCGAAAATGCAAACTTGTGCACTTTTTGACGCTTTTAGTCCCTGAATGACCCAAAAGTTTATTTTAGCACACCGAACCCCTCAAAGCCTATTTCTAAGCTATATAAAGGATATTTAAGGTGTGTTTAACTTATGGTCATGTTTCGGAATGTTCGTTACAGTTCAAATTGGCATACTTTCGCAGTTTGTCAAGTTTAGTCCATGTAAGCGATTTAACTTGATTTTGCCATACCCAAGCCTTCAAAACTTATTTCTAAGTTATGTAAAGGTTATTTAAGGAATGTTAAGCCTATTTCACTATTCCGGAGTGTTCATTGCATTAAACTGGTTATATTTACGCATCAGCGCGCGTATAACCTTCTAGAAAGCGATTTAGAGCTTGAAATCGAACAAGAGTTGATATGTGCAAAAGATACACATATTTATACAGATCCCAAGTATGAAATACAATATTTCATTGGCTTGGTATTTGTTTAATGGTCGCAGTGACGCAGGTGTCACAGTAACCATAGAAGTACCCATACACTTATCTTCTAAATTCAGCACAACACTAAAATCCCCCATGATGACCCACGGGCTTGTTCGAACTACCCCTTTATGCATTCTCAACGAATCCCACAGTTGCTTCCTTTCTTGATCATTATTTCTTGCATACACAAACGAAACATTAACCATTGCTTTATCCTTTTTGAAAACAACTTGAGTGTGAACAACTTGATCAGTAGCATGAAGCACCATAACATCAACACTTTCAGCATTCCAGCCAACGATAACTCTTGTACCTTTGTTGCACAAATTTTCATTTGAGGTCCATTCCCAACTCCTAAAAACATTCTTACAAACATTATTAAGGTTCTCCACCTTAACGTGCGTTTCCAAAATAGCCAAAACGAGCAGTCCATTGTCTTTTACTAAGTTTTGAACCTCTTTTTGTTTGAGGGGGTGGTTCAAACCCCTAACATTCCACACCGCTATACTATCCATTGATAACCTCCTGAGCAGGTGTGCTTGCACCTGTTTTATTAGAGATACCATGTTGAGTCTGGTCCATAAAATTATACCCACCCGCCTCCGAATTCAGCCTAACTTCATCAGCATCAGATCCCCATTCATCGGCCATATCATTAAGAGCATCAAACGTGTTACTAGTTCGAATATTCAGTCCTATGGATGAGCATGGTTTGGAAGAATCCATCTTATCAGCTGGTTTCTTTGGCCTATATATAAATCGATGCCTATCTTTCACATTATACTGATGTTTTGTTGCCTTTTCCCTAGTGGTTCCACTTTTAAAACCCTAATCATCAACCTTTTCTATTTCAGGAATTGTCTTATCAGCTTTCTCATGAATTCTTGTTGGACATTCATCAATACCATGACCAAACATGCTGCAAATGTTACACCGTGGTGGTTTCCATTCATACTCCACCCTAATATTACTCTTTAGATATCCGCCCTCTTCAACATTAGGAACAGCCACATTAACACTCTCTGTTGGTTCTTTTTCAGCATCTAACTCAATTATAGCTCTAACAAAACCACTTCTTCCCCACGAATCCAGACACATCTTAGTCGTTTCATTGTCAAGCACCTTTGGGGTTCCTGTGACACCTGTGTCACTCCAACCATCAATCAAATGCCAAACCAATGAAATATTGTATTTCATACTTGGGATTTGTAAAAATATGTGTATCGTTTACACATATCAATTCTTGTTCGATTTCAAGCTCTAAATCGCTTTCTGGAAGGTTATACGCGCACTGATGCGTAAATATAACCAGTTTAATGCAACGAACACTCCGGAATAGTGAAATAGGCTTAACATACCTTAAATAACCTTTACAAAACTTAGATATAAGTTTTGGAAGGTTTGGTGTGGTGAAATCAAAGTTTAATCGCTTACAGGGACTAAAGTTGACAAACTGCGAAAGTATGCCAATTTGAACTGTAACAGACATTCCGGAACATGACCATAAGTTAAACATACCACAAATATCCTTTACATAGCTTAGAAATAGGCTTTGAGGTGTTCGGTGTGCTAAAATAAACTTTTGGGTCATTCAGGGACTAAAAGTGTCAAAAAGTGCACAAGTTTGCATTTTTACGCATAACTTACGTTCTGAATACATCCGGACTTCCAAAAATTTATGTAAGCACTAAAATATTTTATTTTTGTGTTCGGCATAAGAAAAATCCATTCGTCGCGTCATTTGGATCATTTTTCGCGCTTATGCGCATTCCGTCGTAATTAACCGAACATCGCAACCGTACGGCTAAACGAACCGACATCCGAGATATTTTTGAGCACATTTTAAGTTCCCTATACTTTAACTTCATTTTAGAGCTTTGAAATGGGGTTAACGGGCCTTAAACGTGTCGAAAATGGGCTGAATGCATGACAGGGACCAAAATTGTAAATCTGCCAAACTAAGGCCTAGCGCACCGCTACACTTATTAAGTAACGGTGCGCTAGCCTGGGGACAGACCAGATTCAGTGTTTTTAACAGCAGGTTGCAGCTGTTTGATTCTCACCCAAACATTCTCAATTGTCTAGTCAGATGATAAGGATCATTTTTAGTCACCATGAGTTTCCGACAAGTGTACGCATGGGATTCGAGCACGGTTTCCATGAAACGATCCTAACGGTTCGGGTATTCCTATAAATACCCATCCACCCCAACCTCATTTCTCACAAGAATCTGGATTTGAGAGCTCTAAGTTGAAACCATTGTTTCATACCTGAGTTCTTGGATCGAGATTAGCATTCGGGGACCCTTCGTAAGTATTCTTTCGTTCTTTTATTGCTTTTCGAGTCTTTTCGAGTCTGAAAGTCAAACTTTGTTTGACTTTCTGCGTTGACCAGTTATGGTCAATGCGAAGTTCGTTTGAACTTCGCAACGTGAGTGTAATCACGTTGGTTATAGTCCCTTGGGACTATGCCTACTGATTACCACGTTGTCTAGGGTCGTAGGGTAAGCGATCTAATAAATCGCTTATACCTCGAACCCGACCCAGTTTGGTCGATCATTAGGATCCGACCAAATACATTAGGTGACCATAGTATATAGGGAATAACCTTCCGAGGTTATACCTTATGGTCACATCGTTTAAGTAGTTGTATGATAGGTAGTTTATATGCCTTAGGTAAATTACCAGAATACCCTTTTCATGTATAATTGGTAATTAAGCATATGTAACCTAAACTTTTGTCACATAACTGATTATGTAACATGTTTAGGCATATAACACTTGTCATAGGACTAGTTAGGTGGTCCGAACGCGTTTCACGCGAACGACGCGTTAAAGTAGCATAAGCTACCTAAACGGGTCGTAATGGGTCGTAAGCACTTAGATTAAGGTTTCATTTAGTATGTAGGCTTCGTTAAACCATATGACACGAGTCTCTATACTCGTTTGGTTTACGAACCCTCATTCTATCAGATCTTCCGATTTAGGTCCGGTTTATTAACATAGTTACCTATAGTAGGTGCCGTTTGATATCCGCGATCTCTAGCATTTGTTTGGTTGTTACTCAAGGACTACTAAGCAATCTCAAGTGAGTACATAGACCCCTCTTTTACTGTTTTCCAAACTGTTTTGGGGTGGAACACATGTGCCTACTTGTTACTTTCGTGCTTTCCTGTTTTCACATCATATACCTGCTATGTTAGTTAGTACATTTTAGTACATGATTACATTACATCTTATGCTAGGTGTGCCCATTGTGTGCATTACTTAGTACATCGTTTTACATTACATTACATGCTACGTATGTCTATTGTTGTATACGTAGTACAGGTCACATGCTACGTATGTCTATTGTTGTATACGTAGTACAGGTCACATGCTATGTATGTCTATTGTTGTATACGTAGTACAGGTCACATGCTACGTATGTCTATTGTTGCATACTTAGTACAGGTCACATGCTACGTATGTCTATTGTCGCGTACTTAGTACATTTGTTATTTATCACAGGCTTACATTTTGGATACATATTACATGATTTACATTAGACATGAACATTTTACTTTGGTAGTTTGGTTTGAGTAAGTGATTAAGTAACGAGGCGTGTGTAATATGATACAAGCATGGTGGATACGCCGCTGGTACTTCCTATATATAAGTGTTTGTATGGTATTGCATATTGTAGCGTTATTTGAATCATTTCAATTTGAGACATAGAACATTTTATACAAATAACATACTTTTCACAAGACATTGTTTTACAAACAACTTATCTTATACAAACTCATTTTACATGGTTATTCATTTAACCTTACATTTATTTATACATATCATCTGATCTTATCGTTTTTCAAATGATTTACAAGACAAGCAAATTACAAGGTTCATGACTAAACATTTTCTCAAACATAAGTCATGAATCCTATTTTCACAAAACCTATGTATCTCACAGGCATTTTTATGCTGACGTACCTATTCTCACATGTGTTTTTCAGGAGCTGTTGCGTAAGATGATCAAGATACACATAGGCAGACTTGGGCTTTAGTGACAATAAAAGATGCAAGACTAGTTAATTATGTTGTATTTCCTTGTTTGTTAAGACATTGTAACACTTTTAATCAATAAAACGAAACTTCAATTGCCATGGATTTGAAACAATTAATTCTGTTACAACAATCCCCGACATTTCCGCCACATTTTGTATGTTCTACGTGGTCGGGGTGTGACAGAAAAGATGGTATCAGAGCCAATGGTTATAGGGAATTAGGTTATTAGTAATGCTTTGACCTAGTCTATAACCTTCTTAGGACCCTAACGCGAGTTTACTTGCGTTTAGTCATAAAACAATACCGTCACCTATCCTTAGGCGACGACCACAACAAGAACATAAATTTCAAAACCGCTTTGAAAACTAATCATCTGTTCTAGGATGATTGATTACAAGGTTTTGAACCCTCTGTTACATGGTTTTGAACCCCTTTGAGTTTTCAAAACTCTCGTCAAGGTTTTGGGTTTCTAATAATGTGAACACATGCAAACTGGAAGGGTGAATGCCTGTATTCTGGGTTTTCTGTCTAGGCAAGCACTTCGTATACATCTCATCAGACGCGAGACCAGTTGTGCTTACCTGGGAATTCTTGGGATGAGTGTTCACTTATAGGCGAGCATGTCTTCGCGATACATTATATTGACCCATTTACTTTGATTAGTCACCATCTCATTTGTTTGCCTTTGGTAACAAACAAATGGTCACAATCTTCATGTGTTGTTATTCTCTTTTGACTATCTTTCACTTGTTTCCTCCTATGTCTTTCGTTATCTTCAAGATGCTTCTTCATCGCAACAACAATGTCCGAACCAGGTGCTGCAATTACCCAGCGAATAGGCGTCGTACTCCAGAGGACCGTTGACTTAGCTATCACCATGACTCGCCTCAAGGATGAAGCTGTATAAGGGAACTGCTCCTTGGTGCAATCAATGCCATCATCATTATTCAAATCAAATACCTTGTTTCAAATGTACCCACGGTGGACGATGGAGACAATTGGTTAACATGTGCCGCTTTGTAATCCAAAGCAAAGCTGTTACAAATCCTGCTGCTGCTCAACCTTCAAACTCTGCTTCATATGTCGCTTGGCATATCTGGCGCCTCAACCTCATGAACTTTCTACCTTGTGTATCGACGTAAGCACGCCTAGTGCAAGGTGTCGGAACACTCTCGTTACACAAACTCCAAAAAAAATCATGTAGGATCTTTCTATCCTCATAATTAGATCCTTGTGGATGGGTATCATTCATCGGAGTCCTTAATTGAATTCTTTGTATGATTCAATACGTACATCACAATTCAATAAGGATAAAGCCGAATTCCTTTTAAGATTATCCTATCTTCATAGATAGATTCTTGATATGATTAAAGTGCCAAATGAAATCCACGAATTGGATTCCTGGTGTACTTTAAGTATCCGCGTCCAAAGATAACAAATTAATAAACAAGTTAAACAACTATGTGATTATGTGCTTATGTGTTTCCTTTTATGTTTTTGTGTAATCCGAGTTTTTGTTATCCAAACACTCGTAGAATTCTTCCATATCTTCGTATAAGGAATTCATAGTAGGATATCCAAAGGTACTATATTAAATCCTCAATGGGCTTTTACGTAATAGTAAAGACCCTTGGATTATATTGTACTATTCCATAATTAGACCCTTGAGTGGTCTAGGTAAACAGATTGATCCAAAAATCTGGTTAGGAATATCATGTGATGATATAGCTGAAAAGACTCCTTGGTGGCCTAATTAAAAGGATCATTTGTCGATCTAATTAAAAGGACCCTATGGTAGTCTAGTCACACTCATCACAGGTTTGATTTTCCTCCCCTTCACATTACAAACAAATTGTGCAGACTATGCAAGGAATTGCGTAATTATGGATGCATACATAATTATGGAATTCAGTGCACGGAAACCACAGCGAGTTTTGTCATGTGTCTAGAGTTCGTTCCGTTCATTTTTGTTTCTATCTGAAGAAATCGTGGAAAATGACTCCTTTCGTTCATTTTCGGTTCTGAAGAAATGGTGGAAAATGACTCCTTTCGTTCATTTTCGGTTCTGAAGAAATGGTGGAAAATGACTCATTTCGTTCATTTTCGGTTCTGAAGAAATGGTGGAAAATGACTCCTTTCGTTCATTTTCGGTTCTGAAGAAATGGTGGAAGATGACTCCTTTCGTTCATTTTCGGTTCTGAAGAAATGGTGGAAAATGACTCCTTTCGTTCATTTTCGGTTCTGAAGAAATGGTGGAAGATGACTCCTTTCGTTCATTTTCGGTTCTGAAGAAATGGTGGAACATGACTCCTTTCGTTCATTTTCGGTTCTGAAGAAATGGTGGAAAATGACTCCTTTCGTTCATTTTCGGTTCTGAAGAAATGGTGGAAAATGACTCGTTTCGTTCATTTTCGGTTCTGAAGAAATGGTGGAAAATGACTCGTTTCGTTCATTTTCGGTTCTGAAGAAATGGTGGAAAATGACTCCTTTCGTTCATTTTCGGTTCTGAAGAAGTGGTGGAAAATGGCTCATTTCGTTCATTTTCGGTTCTGAAGAAGTGGTGGAAAATGACTCATTTTGTTCATTTTCGGTTCTGAAGAAGTGGTGGGAAATGACAAATTTCGTTCATTTTCATTTCTAAAGAAGGCCTGTTGAAAATAACTCCGTTCATTTTTCATTTTTGAAAAATGTCCGTTAAAGAGAAATAACAGGATTATGCCTTGCTTATCTTTGATGGTTATTTAACACAAAGCCACAGATAGACTCCTACGAATTAATTTCGGGACGAAATTTCCTAAAGTAGGGGAGACTGTGACACCTGTGTCACTCCAACCATCAATCAAATGCCAAACCAATGAAATATTGTATTTCATACTTGGGATTTGTAAAAATATGTGTATCGTTTACACATATCAATTCTTGTTCGATTTCAAGCTCTAAATCGCTTTCTGGAAGGTTATACGCGCACTGATGGGTAAATATAACCAGTTTAATGCAACGAACACTCCGGAATAGTGAAATAGGCTTAACATACCTTAAATAACCTTTACAAAACTTAGATATAAGTTTTGGAAGGTTTGGTGTGGTGAAATCAAAGTTTAATCGCTTACAGGGACTAAAGTTGACAAACTGCGAAAGTATGCCAATTTGAACTGTAACAGACATTCCGGAACATGACCATAAGTTAAACATACCACAAATATCCTTTACATAGCTTAGAAATAGGCTTTGAGGTGTTCGGTGTGCTAAAATAAACTTTTGGGTCATTCAGGGACTAAAAGTGTCAAAAAGTGCACAAGTTTGCATTTTTACGCATAACTTACGTTCTGAATACATCCGGACTTCCAAAAATTTATGTAAGCACTAAAATATTTTATTTTAGTGTTCGGCATAAGAAAAATCCATTCGTCGCGTCATTTGGATCATTTTTCGCGCTTATGCGCATTCCGTCGTAATTAACCGAACATCGCAACCGTACGGCTAAACGAACCGACATCCGAGATATTTTTGAGCACATTTTAAGTTCCCTATACTTTAACTTCATTTTAGAGCTTTGAAATGGGGTTAACGGGCCTTAAACGTGTCGAAAATGGGCTGAATGCATGACAGGGACCAAAATTGTAAATCTGCCAAACTAAGGCCTAGCGCACCGCTACACTTATTAAGTAACGGTGCGCTAGCCTGGGGACAGACCAGATTCAGTGTTTTTAACAGCAGGTTGCAGCTGTTTGATTCTCACCCACACATTCTCAATTGTCTAGTCAGATGATAAGGATCATTTTTAGTCACCATGAGTTTCCGACAAGTGTACGCATGGGATTCGAGCACGGTTTCCATGAAACGATCCTAACGGTTCGGGTATTCCTATAAATACCCATCCACCCCAACCTCATTTCTCACAAGAATCTGGATTTGAGAGCTCTAAGTTGAAACCATTGTTTCATACCTGAGTTCTTGGATCGAGATTAGCATTCGGGGACCCTTCGTAAGTATTCTTTCGTTCTTTTATTGCTTTTCGAGTCTTTTCGAGTCTGAAAGTCAAACTTTGTTTGACTTTCTGCGTTGACCAGTTATGGTCAATGCGAAGTTCGTTTGAACTTCGCAACGTGAGTGTAATCACGTTGGTTATAGTCCCTTGGGACTATGCCTACTGATTACCACGTTGTCTAGGGTCGTAGGGTAAGCGATCTAATAAATCGCTTATACCTCGAACCCGACCCAGTTTGGTCGATCATTAGGATCCGACCAAATACATTAGGTGACCATAGTATATAGGGAATAACCTTCCGAGGTTATACCTTATGGTCACATCGTTTAAGTAGTTGTATGATAGGTAGTTTATATGCCTTAGGTAAATTACCAGAATACCCTTTTCATGTATAATTGGTAATTAAGCATATGTAACCTAAACTTTTGTCACATAACTGATTATGTAACATGTTTAGGCATATAACACTTGTCATAGGACTAGTTAGGCGGTCCGAACGCGTTTCACGCGAACGACGCGTTAAAGTAACATAAGCTACCTAAACGGGTCGTAATGGGTCGTAAGCACTTAGATTAAGGTTTCATTTAGTATGTAGGCTTCGTTAAACCATATGACACGAGTCTCTATACTCGTTTGGTTTACGAACCCTCATTCTATCAGATCTTCCGATTTAGGTCCGGTTTATTAACATAGTTACCTATAGTAGGTGCCGTTTGATATCCGCGATCTCTAGCATTTGTTTGGTTGTTACTCAAGGACTACTAAGCAATCTCAAGTGAGTACATAGACCCCTCTTTTACTGTTTTCCAAACTGTTTTGGGGTGGAACACATGTGCCTACTTGTTACTTTCGTGCTTTCCTGTTTTCACATCATATACCTGCTGTGTTAGTTAGTACATTTTAGTACATGATTACATTACATCTTATGCTAGGTGTGCCCATTGTGTGCATTACTTAGTACATCGTTTTACATTACATTACATGCTACGTATGTCTATTGTTGTATACGTAGTACAGGTCACATGCTACGTATGTCTATTGTTGTATACGTAGTACAGGTCACATGCTACGTATGTCTATTGTTGTATACGTAGTACAGGTCACATGCTACGTATGTCTATTGTTGTATACGTAGTACAGGTCACATGTTAAGTATGTCTATTGTTGCATACTTAGTACAGGTCACATGCTACGTATGTCTATTGTCGCGTACTTAGTACATTTGTTATTTATCACAGGCTTACATTTTGGATACATATTACACGATTTACATTAGACATGAACATTTTACTTTGGTAGTTTGGTTTGAGTAAGTGATTAAGTAACGAGGCGTGTGTAATATGATACAAGCATGGTGGATACGCCGCTGGTACTTCCTATATATAAGTGTTTGTATGGTATTGCATATTGTAGCATTATTTGAATCATTTCAATTTGAGACATAGAACATTTTATACAAATAACATACTTTTCACAAGACATTGTTTTACAAACAACTTATCTTATACAAACTCATTTTACATGGTTATTCATTTAACCTTACATTTATTTATACATATCATCTGATCTTATCGTTTTTCAAATGATTTACAAGACAAAGCAAATTACAAGGTTCGTGACTAAACATTTTCTCAAACATAAGTCATGAATCCTATTTTCACAAAACCTATGTATCTCGCAGGCATTTTTATGCTGACGTACCTATTTTCACATGTGTTTTTCAGGAGCTGTTGCGTAAGATGATCAAGATACACATAGGCAGACTTGGGCTTTAGTGACAATAAAAGATGCAAGACTAGTTAATTATGTTGTATTTCCTTGTTTGTTAAGACATTGTAACACTTTTAATCAATAAAACGAAACTTCAATTGCCATGGATTTGAAACAATTAATTCTGTTACAACACTCCCGACATTTCCGCCACGTTTTGTATGTTCTACGTGGTCGGGGTGTGACAGTTCCTATTTTAGAAGCAATCAAACTGAGCCCATCCTCCATATAGGTTGCCAATGGAACATCATGCATTTTAACCCAAACGGTTATTTTTTTTAACTCTTCCTTGTTAATTTCAGTATTTGGCGACCACTGCTTCAAGAAGAGTGGTATGTTTCTAATAAGCCAAGGTCCATCATGCATGCGACAACTGGCACAAAACCGGTAATCTCAGTACAATTTAATTATTATTTAATATCTGCAATTATGTGCTTAAATGTCAATATTGTCTAATTACATGCTATACATCTGAATTCATGCACGTTTTATACTTCAAATATTGCTTTATGCATTACTGATAGCGTTGCGTCAAAAAGACTAGTAAACTCACCAGTAAGACACACTGTGTCAGCAACTCTGCAGAAAGCAGTCAGATAATGGAATTAGGGCCTAGGAGTAGGTCCAACGTCTAAATTACATTAAAACCCAAGTATGGATACAAGGGTTAACATATAAACTTTCCGGAAGCTAAACTATGCATTAAAAAGCACCCGAAACACACTTTAAATGCTGAATTTTACATATTTCAGCAATAATTCAGCTCTAATCAGCATTTTAACACTGAAATATCATGCAGAATTTATGTTTTATTGTCCAAATTAACTTACAAAGTGTCGGGAATTGAAAGTGTCACAAAAGGGTACATAAAGGACACTAAACGGCGCAATTTAGCACTTTAACGAACCGGTATCTAACCGAACAACCGGATACTACCCGAAACATCAAAATTCTACTAGAAGCATTGTTTTAACAATTCTAAGCTAGTCATGATCCCTGAACACCCTAACACACTATATACCACATAATATGCATAACATCTAACAAATACACTTAGAATCTAACTAATTAACCTAACAATCCATTAAACCCCAACCAAATACCCCCCCCCCCCATGGTGGACGGTCACCAAAGTGGCCCCACCCTTGATTTCCTTGATCTTATTTGATTTGCCTAAAGATCATGTTTAGTACTTAAGAGACATAATATCCATTGGTTAAACACCTAAACTTAAATATAAGATGAACATGAAGGATCATAACTTAATTATCTTTCACACTCAAACACACACCATCTTTCTCCTTCCCTTCTTCCCCCTATTGGCCGAACACCATCAACCATACCACCACCATTGTCAAGCTTTGATCATCCATTCCAAGTTCATCACAAGGTGCAAGAAGGTGTCTAAAGAAGCTTGGAGCTTTTGGAGATTGAAGGACCACTTCCATTTGCTTTTATCCATCACATTTGTCACCTTCATCTTCTTGTGTTCTTCCCTAGCCCTTGTGCTAGTAGTAAGCTTCTTATCACTTGAACTTACTTCTCATTTAGTTGGTTGAAAGATGAGATGTGATGATAATCATGAAGAACACTAAAGAACATAATCAAGAAACATGAACATAAGCTTGATACATGAAGTAATCTTGATGAAACTAAGTTGTTTATGTTATGAATGCTTGTTGATCATTGATTTGTTTGTAAAGATGATGTTGATCATCATAGCATCTTGCTAAATCATGATTAGAAACATAGTTTAGCAAGATGAGAAATGTAAGAAGTTGTAGGATGAAAGATCATCCACCCCTAAATCATGAACTTGAAAAGAATACTTGATTTCTTGAAAACTAATAATCAAAGTGAGTTAATAATCATATTGATCTAAGATTTATGAATGGTTTTCCAAAAAGAACCAAGTTCAAAATATGATTTTTAGTAGATCTTGGTTCTTACTTAAACATACACTATTTTTGGTGATAAGACAAGTGTAGAAACACTTGTGAAGCAAGAAGATTTCATAAAGAAATGTTTTTGTAAAACATGTTTACAAGTTGTAAATACCTAAATCTTTCAAGAATGAAACTTTTAAAGAAATAAACACACTACCAAGTTACTACAAGTTTTTATGAAAGTTCAAGTTCATGTTGTTAGGTAAATTATATAATTTTGGCACTTGGTAAGTGTTGATTTCATTGTTGATTGTTGTTGCAAATTTGTTTTGAGGATTGAAAAGAAAATAAACACATGTTTTGAAAACATGGGAAACCTCCATTTTTAGGGGAAACCATGTCAAAATTTTTATAAAAATTTTGACACTTAGAGAAATATAAGTTTTGGTGAAACTTGTTCCCTAAAAATTCACCTAAACATATTTACCAAGATTTCCCTAATTTTTGTGTAAATTTCAAGTTAAGGAATGACGATTTCTTCAAAATAAAAAGTGATATTAAGTATGTATATTTTTAAGGAAAATATATATATTTATTGGTCACCAAATTTTGTGCTAAGTGTACGTAATATGTATTATATGTAATAGTGTATTAGGACTTGAAAATATACTAAATACTCCTAAGGAGTAAAAATACAAAAATACACATACAACATGCATGGACAAATACAAGAAAATATATTTATGAAAATATATTTCTTAATATATTATTTAACTTGGACAAGTTATGAACTTAAAATGTATTTTTGGACGAAAATATATAACTCGGGTGGATAACGAGAATAAACGCATATATATTTCATAGCATGACAAAATATATATGATTCGTACAAAGTCTTAAAAATATATTATTTTTAAGAAATATAATTCGGAAAGTAATAAAAATCAAAGTCTTGATTTTTGGTGAAAAATACAAAATACTTATATTTATTTTTGGGAAAATAATATAAGTAAGATACATAGTTAAAAATATAAATTATTTTTAACAATAAAGAACACATACATAAAAAAAATGGTGACTTGTACTTGTGCAATACAAGTCTAGTGACTAACGTTAATAAAACACGTATAGGTCACGACGCTATAAAACCAACCGGTGAACTTTACGGTGCAGGATACGCAAAGTTGTGAGTTCATGTCCCCACTTTAAAACTTTTACTTGTTTTCTAAACTTGGGGAAAATTCATGTGTTATGGTATGTTGATTTCAAAAACTATGGAATGACACATAGATCATATGACGAATAGGGTACCATAAGCACCATTAGTCAACGTATACATTTAGACCGCGGAACAGAAGGGTTAGATCTAATGGGTTTCAGGCAACCCCACTCTTGGCCTACTTCTACCAATGAGTGCTTTTGTGTCTCAGTCGATCCGACAAAAATGCCTAGGTTTGGTGGCTTCCTATGTCGTAACATATGTTAATGGCATAGCTAACCATTAGCGATCTCGTATTCCTTATATTTACAGAAATACTTGTTTCATACAAATTACATACCATGTTTTCATTCAAGTATACAAACGTTCAATACAAAAACTGCATGAATTCACACCAACATTATGTTGGCGATTTTCCAAAAACTCACATGTATTTCAGGTAAATAAAGTGGATGTGCGCGCAGTCATACTCTTGCTCTTGGATGTTGTTTATGTTTTTAGCTATATTGTGTCAAGACTCTGATGCCTGTTTTTGTGCGAATTGGTTATTATATTCCATCCTATATGGGATATAAGAACCAAGTTCTCGATGTTCGCCTTTTAAATAAAGTTGTAAACTTTTCAGACAATATGCTGTCTTGTGATGTAAAAACTTAACCTATGTTATGTTTTAATTATGCAATGATGATGGCTTTTGGAGTTATTTTACGAGCATGTAGTAAGTTTACCTTTCGTATGCAATGAGAACCTTTCAAGATCACACCTCGTGCTTCCGCCTTAGAAAGGGGTGTGACAGATTGGTATCAGAGCTATTGTAGTGAACCAGGATTTATTTTCGAGTCTAGACTACAATCTTTAGGATCCTCTCACGAAAACAAATTTTCAAAAGTTTTCATTGCATAAAACGTTCCGCAACATCCACTACCTAAAACTATTTTCAAAGAGTTAAGTAAGGACACTACGAAACTTAGGGTGCACTGGAGTAGCACTTGTCTTTGCTAGAAATTGCTTGCAACTATGTGTGATAATTAATATATTCATATACTAGAAATAGAATACCACAGGTACACGTGTCTTCGTCTGAAAACAGTGGCCTATCTGAAGGAAGTGATCCGATGATGAAACGAACTGTGCGGACTGTGCAAGGAATTACGTAATTATGGATGCATACATAATTATGGAATTCAGTGCTCAGAAACCACAGCAAGTCTTGTCACGTATCAAACGAGATTCCTTCAATACAAGAGAAGGTCAAACGTGAACACCCTTCCCCTAGCCTATTAAATACTCTATTGGAGTAATAATTTAGGGTATAAAGACAAGAACCGCCAATATAAAGAAAGATATTTTGTCCTTTACATACATTAAACTTGTACTTTGGGGAGATGTAACCCTTATGCATTTTGTTTACTTCGTAAACAATGATGTAACAAGTTGTCCTGATATGTATAAAGACTCGGTGAATATCTTATGACAAATCAGTATTTATCTATTTATGCATGCTTGTTGCTGTATGAATTGATTCATACGTTTGGCGGATTGTTTGATGTCACTTATGTGGGTATATGCCTGTGTATATATAATACTACTGTCTCGTAGGACGATGTCAAACAAATGTCTAACCCTGTTGTGTTATGTTCTGACAGAACATGGCACCTAGGAGAGCTGTGAACAATCAGGATTTTGATCAACCCCCTCCTCCTCTACTGCCGAGGACTGCTGAAGAACTAAACTCCCTAATGGAAGAAAGGATCTCCATAGCTATCGCCCAATACGAGGCGAACCGCACCGAACAAAGTGGAGGACCAAGCAATGCTAGACGTAATGGGCAGGGAGATTCATCTGGAGGAAACACAACTCAAGGCTGCATCTTCAAGCAGTTTCTCGACTGCAAACCACTGAACTACGACGGCACTGGAGGTGCAGTGGCTTTTGTACGCTGGACGGAGAAGACTGATTCCACTATTCGTATGAGCAAGTGTACCGCGGATCAACAAGTCACTTTTGTTACCGGGTTATTCGTTGATGAGGCTTTGACTTGGTGGAATTTGCAAGTCCAAACCTTGGGAGATGATGCAGCATATGGTATGACTTGGGAGGAGTTAAAGGAGAAAATGAGGGAAAAGTATTGCTCTCGTGCTGAACTCCAAAGGTTGGAGACTGAGTTCTGGCACTTGACCATGGAAGGTGCGGACATTACTGGTTATACCCGAAGGTTCCATGATTTGTCAAGAGTGATCCCCTATATGGTGACTCCCGAATTTAAGCGTGTTGAGTCGTCCGGTGACAAGAAGTTATCGCTGAAGATGTTGTCCGAATGAAGAAGTTATCGCTGAAC
Source organism: Helianthus tuberosus (assembly GCA_030545235.1). NCBI lineage: Eukaryota > Viridiplantae > Streptophyta > Magnoliopsida > Asterales > Asteraceae > Helianthus > Helianthus tuberosus. Next base: position 681,048 of record JARYGA010028038.1, on the reverse strand, counting down.
CCTACTCAGAAGACCGAGACGCATGCTGAGTCGTCCGGTGACAAGAAAAGGAAACATTCAAATCTGAATCAAGCAACCCGCAGCAACAACAAGGGTTCGAACAACAAGAAGCGTGATACTAACCCACCTAAGGAGGCGAAAACCTTCCCGGCTGCAAATGATACAGGATCCAAGAAGTATCAGGGCACACTGCCCAAATGTAACCGCTGTAACTTTCATCACGTAGGAAACTGTCGCGTTGGGAGATGCGAGAACTGCGGGAAATCATGTCACCGTACCGAGGATTGTTGGGGAAAAGGTATTGGAGGACGCAATGGTAATGGTAACAGAAGCGGGAATGGAAATGGTGCTGGTGACAGGAATGGTAACAGAAATGGGCAGAACCAAGGATGTTTTGGCTGTGGTAGCAAGGACCATTTCAAGAAAGATTGCCCAAGGGAGAACAATGCTTAGGCTCGAGCATTCGTGATTGGAGCAAGGAACGCACGCGAGGACCCTAATGTGGTCACCGGTACGTTTCTCGTTAACAATCACTTTGCATCCATACTATTTGACACTGGTGCCGATTATAGCTTCATGTCTGTGGAATTTAAACGTATGCTTGGAATAGAATCTAGTAGATTAGATATTCCTTATTCCATAGAACTAGCCAATGGTAAACTTGTTGAATCGGGCGAAGTTGTTAGGGGTTGCACATTAGAACTTGGTGAGCAAAGATTTAGCATCGACCTCTTACCTATTCAATTGGGTAGCTTCGATGTAGTGGTCGGAATGGACTGGTTGTCCAAGAACAAGGCTGAAGTTGTTTGTCACGAGAAAATCATTCGCATCCCTCCAGCGATTGATGAAACTCTCATCGTGCATGGAGAAAAACGAGACGCGCCTCTGCGAATCATCAGTTGTATGAAGGCGCAGAAGTGCTTAAGGAAAGGATGTGTTGCTTTCATGGCACACATTGTAGATAAAAAGACTGAGGAGCCAAAACTCGAAGACATTCCTATGGTAAAGGAATTCCCTGATGTTTTTCTCGAAGATCTGCCAGGACTACCTCCACAACGACAAGTCGAATTCCATATAGACTTGGTTCAAGGAGCCGCTCCTGTAGCCAAGGCACCCTATCGGCTTGCACCATCCGAGATGAAAGAATTGTCTACACAACTCTAGGAGTTGTTGGATAAAGGATTCATAAGGCCAAGCTTCTCGCCTTGGGGAGCTCCAGTATTGTTCGTGAAGAAGAAGGATGGAACACTGCGGATGTGTATTGATTATAGAGAGTTGAACAAGCTCACTGTCAAGAATCGGTACCCAATACCGAGGATTGATGACTTATTTGATCAATTGCAAGGATCAAGCTACTATTCCAAGATCGACCTTCGATCTGGATACCATCAGTTGAGGATCCAAGAGGAGAGCGTACCAAAGACTGCATTCCGAACACGTTATGGGCATTACGAATTCCTTGTGATGCCATTCGGACTGACGAACGCGCCAGCGGTATTTATGGATCTGATGAACCGCGTTTGTATACCATATCTCGATAAATTCGTGATTGTATTTATCGATGATATCCTGATTTACTCACGAATGAGAGAAGAGCACGAGCAACACCTCAGGACCATTTTGGAACTATTGAAGAAAGAGAAACTTTATGCAAAATTCTCAAAGTGTGAATTTTGGATTCGCAAAGTACAGTTCCTTGGTCACGTTGTGAACGAGAAGGGCATTCATGTAGACCCATCCAAGATAGAAGCAATAAAGAATTGGGAAGCCCCTAAAACCCCAACTGAAGTTCGACAATTTTTGGGCTTAGTGGGCTATTACCGACGATTTATCGAGAATTTCTCCAAGATAGCTCAACCGCTGACAACCCTTACGCAGAAAGACAAGAAGTACGACAGGGGTAATAAGCAGGAAGAAGCCTTCCAACTGCTCAAAAATAAGCTATTTGATGCACCGATACTATCCTTACCCGAAGGCACTGAAGACTTCGTGGTATACTGCAACGCTTCACGTCAAGGTTTGGGTTGCGTGCTCATGCAACGCCAAAAAGTCATCGCTTACGCTTCAAGACAGTTGAAGGTGCATGAAAGGAATTACACCACGCACGACTTGGAGCTAGGCGCGGTGGTATTCACGTTGAAGATCTGGCAACACTATTTATATGGTACTCGATGTACAATCTTCACAGATCACAAAAGCCTACAACACATATTTGATCAGAAGGAATTAAATATGCGTCAACGACGGTGGGTCGAGCTGCTAAACGATTATGACTTTGAGATTAAGTACCATCCTGGAAAGGCAAACGTTGTAGCAGACGTGTTAAGTCGAAAAGAAAGGGTTAAGACCCTAAGAGTTCGAGCGTTGGAAATGACTATTCGGACGAACCTCACTGCACGCAATCATGACGCACAACAAGAAGCCCTTAAGAGGGAGAATCATAGAGCTGAATATCTCCGAGGTATGCTGAAGAATTTGGTACCAAACAAAGAGGGAACCTTATACTTTAAGGGGCGTATTTGGGTTCCGCTCTATGGCGGTATTCGAGAGGTCATCTTTAATGAAGCTCACAAGTCGATGTTACTATCTATGTTGGAAAGTGCCTAACCTGTGCTAAGGTTAAGGCTGAATATCAAAAACCGTTCGGACTACTACAACAACCAGAGATACCCATGTGGAAGTGGGAGCAAATCTCGATGGATTTCATAAAAAAATTACCAAGGACCCCTAGAGGGCATGATATGATATGGGTGATAGTCGATCGGTTAACAAAGTCGGTGCATTTCCTACCGATCCGAGAGAAGGATAGCACTGGAAAGCTTGCTGAGTTGTACCTGAAAGAAATCGTGGCACGTCATGGAGTGCCTATCTCAATTATTTCAGACAGAGATGGACACTTTGTCTCAAGGATCTGGCAATCCTTCCAGGAAGCCTTTGGATCTCAACTAGATTTAAGCACGGCCTTCCATCCCCAAACAGACGGCAAGAGTGAACGAACCATACAAACGCTGGAAGATATGCTTCGCGCGTGTGTTATGGACCTAGGCGGCAGCTGGGATACTCACCTACCTTTAGTTGAGTTTTCCTACAATAACAGCTACCATACGAGCATAAAAGCTGCACCGTTCGAAGCTCTATATGGCCGCAAGTGTCGCTCGCCATTATGTTGGGCAGACGCTGGAGACAAACGTATGGTTGGTCCCGAACTTGTTCAAGAGACAACCGACAAAATCATGCAGATCCGAGAGCGCATTAAGGCGGCTCGAGATCGACAAAAGATCTACGCTGATCAAGGACGAAAACCCTTAGAATTCGAGGTGGGAGACAAAGTTTTGTTGAAGGTCTCACCTTGGAAGGGCGTAGTAAGATTCGGAAAACATGGAAAGTTGAATCCACGATACATCGGATCATTCAAGATCTTGGAAAGAATTGGTACCGTGGCATACAAGTTGGAATTACCAGAAGAACTTAACGGAGTACATGATACATTTCATGTGTCCAACCTCAAGAAGAGTCCAACCCAAGAAACAGTGATCATCCCTGCGGATGAAGTGCATAATGACGACACACTCCAATTTACAGAACAACACGTTGAGGTTACAGACTGGAAAGTCAACAAGGCCCGGAGGAGTAGTGTCAAACTTGTCAAAGTATGTTGGAACTCTAAGCACGGCCCCGAGTACACGTGGGAACGTGAAGACCAGTTTAAAGACAAGTACCCCCACCTGTTTAAGAAAACTCCTGCGAGAGATAGCTCAGTCTGAATTTCGGGACGAAATTCTTTTAACGGGGGGAGACTGTGACAACTGGCACAAAACCGGTAATCTCCGTACAATTTAATTATTATTTAATATCTGCAATTATGTGCTTAAATGTCAACATTGTCTGATTACATGCTATACATGTGAATTCATGCACGTTTTATACTTCAAATATTGCTTTATGCATTACTGATAGCGTTGCGTCAGAAAGACTAGTAAACTCACCGGTAAGACACACTATGTCAGCAACTCTGCGGAAAGCAGTCAGATAATGGAATTAGGGCCTAGGAGTAGGTCCAACGTCTAAAATACATTAAAACCCAAGTATGGATACAAGGGTTAACATATAAATTTTCCGGAAGTTAAACTATGCATTAAAAAGCACCTGAAACACACTTTAAATGCTGAATTTTACATATTTCAGCAATAATTCAGCTCTAATCAGCAATTTAACACTGAAATATCATGCAGAATTTTTGTTTTATTGTCCAAATTAACTTACAAAGGGCCGGGAATTGAAAGTGTCACAAAAGGGTACATAAAGGACACTAAACGGCGCAATTTAGCACTTTAACGAACCGGTATCTAACCGAACAACCGGACACTACCCGAAACATCAAAATTATACTAGAAGCATTGTTTTAACAATTCTAAGCTAGTTATGATCCCTGAACACCCTAACACACTATATACCACATAATATGCATAACATCTAACAAATACACTTAGAATCTAACTAATTAACCTAACAATCCATTAAACCCCAACCAAATACCCCCCCCCCATGGTGGACGGTCACCAAAGTGGCCCCACCCTTGATTTCTTTGATCTTATTTGAATTGCCTAAAGATCATGTTTAGTACTTAAGAGACATAATATCCATTGGTTAAACACCTAAGCTTTAATATAAGATGAACATGAAGGATCATAACCTCATTATCTTTCACACTCAAACACACACCATCTTTCTCCTTCCCTTCTTCCCCCTCTCGGCCGAACACCATCAACCATACCACCACCATTGTCAAGCTTTGATCATCCATTCTAAGTTCATCACAAGGTGCAAGGAGGTGTCCAAAGAAGCTTGGAGCTCTTGGAGATTGAAGGACCATATCCATTTGCTTTTATCCATCACATTTGTCACCTTCATCTTCTTGTGTTCTTCCCTAGCCCTTGTGCTAGTAGTAAGCTTCTTGTCACTTGAACTTACTTCTCATTTAGTTGGTTGAAAGATGATATATGATGATAATCATGAAGAACACTAAAGAACATAATCAAGAAACATGAACATAAGCTTGATACATGAAGTAATCTTGATGAAACTAAGTTGTTTATGTTATGAATGCTTGTTGATCATTGATTTGTTTGTAAAGATGATGTTGATCATCATAGCATCTTGCTAAATCATGATTAGAAACATAGTTTAGCAAGATGAGAAATGTAAGAAGTTGTAGGATGAAAGATCATCCACCCCTAAATCATGAACTTGAAAAGAATACTTGATTTCTTGAAAAATAATAATCAAAGTGAGTTAATAATCATATTGATGTAAGATTTATGAATGGTTTTCCAAAAAAGAACCAAGTTCAAAATATGATTTTTAGTAGATCTTCGTTCTTACTTAAACATACACTATTTTTGGTGATAAGACAAGTGTAGAAACACTTGTGAAGCAAGAAGATTTCATAAAGAAATGTTTTTGTAAAACATGTTTACAAGTTGTAAATACCTAAATCTTTCAAGAATGAAACTTTTAAAGAAATAAACACACTACCAAGTTACTACAAGTTTTTATGAAAGTTCAAGTTCATGTTGTTAGGTAAATTACATAATTTTGGCAGTTGGTAAGTGTTGATTTCATTGTTGATTGTTGTTGCAAATTTGTTTTGATGATAGAAAAGAAAATAAACACATGTTTTGAAAACATGGGAAACCTCCATTTTTAGGGGAAACCATGTCAAAATTTTTATAAAAATTTTGACACTTAGAGAAATATAAGTTTTGGTGAAACTTGCTCCCTAAAAATTCACCTAAAAATATTTACCAAGGTTTCCCTAATTTTTGTGTAAATTTCAAGTTAAGGAATGATGATTTCTTCAAAATAAAAAGTGATATTAAGTATGTATATTTTTGAGGGAAATATATATATTTATTGGTCACCAAATTTTGTGCTAAGTGTACGTAATATGTATTATATGTAATAGTGTATTAGGACTTGAAAATATACTAAATACTCCTAAGGAGTAAAAATACAAAAATACACATACAACATGCATGGACAAATACAAGAAAATATATTTATGAAAATATATTTCTTTATATATTAATTAACTTGGACAAGTTATGAACTTAAAATGTATTTTTGGACGAAAATATATAACTCAGGTGGATAACGAGAATAAACGCATATATATTTCATAGCATGAAAAAAAAAATATATGATTCGTACAAAGTCTTAAAAATATATTATTTTTAAGAAATATAATCCGGAAAGTAATAAAAATCAAAGTCTTGATTTTTGGTGAAAAATACAAAATACTTATATTTATTTTTGGGAAAATAATATAAGTAAGATACATTGTTAAAAATATAAATTATTTTTAACAATAAAGAACACATACATAAAAAAAATGGTGACTTGTACTTGTGCGATACAAGTCTAGTGACTAACGTTAATAAAACACGTATAGGTCACGACGCTATAAAACAAACCGGTGAAGTTTACGGCGCAAGATACGCAAAGTTGTGAGTTTATGTCCTCACTTTTAAACTTTTACTTGTTCTCTAAACTTGGGGAAAATTCATGTGTTATGGTATGTTGATTTCAAAAACTATGGAATGACACATAGATCACGTGACGAATAGGGTACCATAAGCACCATTAGTCAACGTATACATTTAGACCACGGAACAGAAGGGTTAGATCTAACGGGTTTCAGGCAACCCCACTCTTGGCCTACTTCTACCAATGAGTGCTTTTGTGTCTCAGTCGATCTCGACAAAAATGCCTAGGTTTGGTGGCTTCCTATGTCGTGACATATGTTAATGGCATAGCTAACCATTAGCGATCTCGTATTCCTTATATTTACAGAAATACTTGTTTCATACAAATTACATACCATGTTTTCATTCAAGTATACAAACGTTCAATACAAAAACTGCATGAATTCACACCAACATTATGTTGACGGTTTTCTAAAAACTCACATGTATTTCAGGTAACTAATGTGGATGTGCGCGCAGTCATACTCTTGCTCTTGGATGTTGTTTATGTTTTTAGCTGTCTTGTGTCAAGACTCCGATGCCTGTTTTGTGGGAATTGGTTATTATATTTCATCCTATGTGGGATATAAGAACCAAGTTCTCGATGTTCGCCTTTTAAATAAAGTTGTAAACTTTTCAGACAATATGTTGTCTTGTGATGTAAACCCTTAACCTATGTTATGTTTTAATTATGCAATGATGATGGCATTTGGAGTTATTTTACGAGCATGTAGTAAGTTTACCTTTCGTATGCAATAAGAACCTTTCAATATCACACCTCGTTCTTCCGCCTTAGAAAGGGGTGTGACATTGTAAAACTTGCTCCATCCCATCTTTTGACTTAAACTTAAAAAAGAAAAAGCCCTTACCATTCATCATACATTTTTGAAATCCATATTTTTCCCACCTATGGCTAACAAAATGCTCAACAACTAGAAACGCTAACCTTTTCTCCAGAAAATACCTAAATAACACATTGGTAAATCTATCATGAACCTGTTTAACTGAAGCAATCGGGATAGTGACATCAACATCAACATCCTCCACAGCCTTTGAGTTCTCCATGTATCAAAAATTAACCTTCTGAGTTGGCTTGACAGTGGCTAGTTTCTCAGCGTATGACTGCCCCTTTACACTATTATCCTTCTGATTGTCCAGTTTTGAAGTTTCTTCATCTCGAGTACCCATATCAACTGGAACCGTGATTTTTGTTAATTCATCAATTACGTTAAGCACTTTGGGATCAGAATTAGGAGTCTGGATCACCCCTCTACGCGGCACAAAAGTGTTCCCCTCAACATCTACTACCCGGCTCACTATACCTTTAAAAGATATCGGCGGCTTGTAATGACCATCATGCACATTGCCCTCAGATTTTTTACGTTCATCCATTTTAAGAACTTCAACTCTCTCCAATAACGTAGCAACAACACACCATGCAACAGAAACCCAACAACCCAGACGATCAAAGAGTAGAAAAAGCAAACCCTAATCTAGCATAAAACCCTAGCCCATGCTACTATCAAAATCGTATAGAGATCTTGTTAAGTCTAGGTTTCTGCCTAACCAGAAGGACCGACAAAACAATAGACCTATACAATCCGATCGAAAACAAAAGTTCAAGCAGCGATTTGTAGAAAAAAACGAATAAGAACCCTAATCTTAAAATGATTACATATGCTAACGAGTTTGTACTATGTGTTTTAGGGATTAAAACACTAATAACAGACTGTTATACAACTGAGCACGAAGAAAAACTAGGATTCCATGGAAGGGAAGAGAATCGCCTACTAGAGAGAGAGAATTAGGGTTTTGCGGGTTACTATACTTAACGCGAGTGCATTATATATTTTATTAAATAGCTCAGGAGTTCTACCCAATATTATACCAGGAGACTTTTACTTGAACACTAAAGTTACAAAGTGAGTTATTCTCCTTTTCATCACCTTTTTGTGATACAGTTATATTTAAAAATGTTTTCCAAAACCTAAATGTTTATCGGTTATACTTACAGTGATTAAGTTTTTATATTCTGCAATAGCTGCCAGTATGTGGGGTTTATACATTACTTGACACTCGTCACTGTTGGCCAAAGAGTTAGCAATAGTAGCACAAATATGGTTTAATATGACTTAGTAGAGGCATGAACATTCAATGCCATATATTAGTAATAATATATTTTAAACCTTTATCTATGGCTTTGTTATTTAAAAATAACATTATATTTAATGTATAAATATGGTTTGAATATTATGGTTCAAATATTATAGTTAATATTTAATATAGTATATTATAACTATAAACCTTAATGTATATCATAATAAAATTTAACGGTATATATTATTTAACTTTTAATACATTAAGATATATATCGTGAGATTTAAATATTTCCCCTATATAATTTATCAAAATTTAGTTCCCTCTCGTATTTACTATTCAATTTCCTTAGTTTTTATTGGTATTTTAATCCAGTTTCCAATCAATCAAGAAATATTTATGACTTTTGGGTATTCATATTTATTAAAATAGTAGTTTAAAGTATAACAAAAGTTCAAATTGTAGAGAATAAGAATGTAAATTTAAAGCTCTTAATTAAACAGATTATGCAATACATATATAGGAACCAATTCAAAACCGATTATCTGTAATTTTAATGATAATTTGAACTGTGCATGATTTCATGGTTAAATTTACAACCTCAAATGAAAATTCTTATGTATGAATATAAACCTTATAATTTGGTTAGAATCACGCTTTCGGGTATATTATTCGGTTCGGTTAAACATCAACTCAAACATTTGAAACATAAATCGGTATTTATTTTTATTGTTCTCGGTCAATGTAAATCCTTTTGGGCATTTGGGTTTTCTCTCTCTCTCTCTTTCATTTTTAATGTTTTCTGGTTCTTGAATCCTGTTTAACGGTATCAAACAAATGCCCGCCGCGGAGCACGGGACATCCGACTAGTTATATTTAATATTTAAAAATAGTATATTGTAAATATAATATATAAACCTTAATGTATATTTTAAATGATATATGTCAAATATAACATATTCTACTTTTAATGTACTAAGATTACATTTTAAATCTTAGTCACGTTAATATATTAATTAATAATATTACAATTATTTAATTAATGTATTATATTTGATAAAGTTATAGCTATTAATTTGACAGAAAATGATATATTTCATTTTCTGGACTAATTGGTTTTGTGTCATAGGAAATATATTTGACAAAGTAATGTCATGGGACACTACTAAGTTCAGAGTCACTAGTTGAGAGAATGATCAACAGTGATATGACCAAAAGCACTAGTTGAGAGAATGATCAATAGTGTTATGACCAAAGGCAGTAGTTGAGAGAATGATCAATAGTGTTATGACCACACGCACTAGTTGAGAGAATGATCAACAGTGTTATGACCAGAGTCACTAGTTGAAAGAATGATCAACAGTGATATGACCAGAATCACTAGTTGAAAGAATGATCGACAGTGATTTGACCACCATCACGGAAACCACCTTGTGATAGATACTTTTAAATAATAATAAAATATACGATATATCTATTACTTGATAAACTTCACTGTTGGACGAAAGTGAGCCAATGAGTGATATGACCACCGTCACATCGGAACTGCCACCATGTGATAAATAATGATTGAGTTTTTGGGTAAATATAAACAAATATAAAAACCTTGATGCTGTAAAGTATAACAATATATTTTTATAAAAATGGAATGAACTCGCCAGTATTTATTACTGATAAAATGTATTCAAAACACGTTTCAGGTAACTTGCTGTAAAGATAATAGAAGCCAGCTATGGAGCACTGAAGGTTTAAATAAAATGGCTATAAATACCTTAATAAAAGAAGAAATTATGTTTTATTTATTTGGGTTTATCCCTATAAAAACAATTAATGAAATATGGGTTTTAGCCAATTTGTTTAATATTAAAAGTTTGGTGTTTTATAAACTCTGAAATTATTTTCTAACTACGATCCTGATGAAAAAAAATTCTGCTGCGTATTTAATAAACACCGATACCATCTGACTGGTTCACAGCTCTCGCTCCCAGGGTGGGGTCTGGGCCTGTGACACTAACTTACACTAAGGGTAATATTGTCAAAAATCTCATACACATGTCACTCACATGTCAAATACCATGCACATGTCAGTCACATGTATATTCCACCATCTTTTTTAAACACTCGTAACTTTTCTATACGTGATTATTTTTTTCTAAAATACACCATAAAATCGAGTGTTTATTATCTTTCTAATGAGTATACTAATGCTATACTTTTGAAATTAAAAAAATAACATGAACTAGATGTTCAAATAAAAACGCCATAAAAACACCCAGTTCAGAAAACGCCATGAAAAATAACCAGTTGAAAACGCCATAAAAACTCAGTTCAGAAAAACACCATAAAAACTCAGTTTAAAACGTCATAAAAAACCCAGTTCAGAAAAACGCTATGAAAATACCCAGTTGAAAACACCATAAAACACCCAGTTCAGAAAAACGGCATGAAAAACTCAGTTGAAAACGCCGTAAAAAACATTTAGTTCAGAAAACTCCATAAAAACCCAGTTGAAAACACCGTAAAAAAAGTTTAAAACGCCATAAAAGACCCACTTCATTTTTTTCCGAAAAATATATCAATAGCATACTCGTTGGAAAGCTAAAAAACGCTAAATTTTATGGTGTGATTAAAAAAAATAATCACGTATAAAAAAGTTATTGGCGTTTAAATATGATCTGGGAAATGGCATGTGATTAGAATGTGCACCCTTCTTTGGATCTTCCTATTTTGCCCCTCCTGGTAGTTCCAAGGCCCCTAATATTTACAAAAGTGTCACCGCATCAATCTCAGCCACAAACTACTAAGATCTTGTGGCTGAGAATCATTCTCACTGTTCTCACACTTTGAGGCGTTTTCTCCTTATCTTCTTCCTATATATATATATATATATATATATATATATAATAGGATTAGGTTTAAGAGTGAACACTAGTGTAGCTTGCGAACTGAGTGAACTAATCCTGTCCATACACGTGTGTAGATCAATGGTCAGGATTTGATGTTGAAATACACTAGTGTATTTTACGATTTGATGATGAGATCCTGGCCATACACGTGTGTAGATAAATGGCCAGGATTTGTTCACTCAGTTCGCAAATACATTAGTGTTCACTCTAGAACCCCACCCTATATATATATATATATAGGGGAAGGTTTAAATGAGAATACTAAATATTGTGAGAACCGTGAGAACGAATGAAAAGAACACGAGAACTTGATCGAAAACAATTCAAATTCAAAAAATTTTTACACTTATCATTATTATTCGAATACAATGTTAGAAATATATATATATATATATATATATATATATATATATATGATGAACATTTCCTGTGTAAGAGAGGAAGGGAGAGAAAGAGATCCCATTAACACATCGCATTAAATGACAAAATAAAATCTGGTTGCTATGCCTGAAATTAAGCAAGTATGACACAACGACTAAATCACCAAGACTCAGCTTTTAGTTTTCTGCTAACAAAAAATGTCTGGTTCAAGTTGAAGATGACAAAGTTGGACCATTCTTCTAAGCAATTTGTATTTTTTTTTAAAGTAAAACACATTCGTTTGGTGTTGTAGGTCGGTGATAAAGGAGAATGAGAAGAACGTTTGGCATAAACTTAAGAATTTTTGTATCTCATATAGTACCACAAGCACATTAATAATCAACATCCTGCCGCAACACGCGGGTTAGCGTCAACTCGTTATTTACAAGTTTTAATTTATTTCCAAACATATTAAACTCTATACTTTTGGTTTGTTTAGCATCGAAGACATGTATTATGGACGCAAACAAGTAAAAGGTAGTGAATACAAATTTACGCATCCAAGTTGGCAGGTTAAGAAGATAGTCAAACATTCTCATCATGGTCTTGTAACCAAATTTATATATAAAGGTGCTCATTACCAAAGTCAACGCAACATTAGTGGGTCAACAGACACTAATATCGCAATCTATCAAGCACCAGAAGCCTTGGGTTTGTCATCTTCAATATCTATTGTCACTGATAATTCTGATTTAAAATCACACTCTCCAGAGAAATGAGATCCACAATGGAACATGAGGTGAAGCTGATGAAGATAAATCCGACATGACAAGGAGGTGTTATTGACTTCTTTCTCAGACCCATGTATATGCACTTTCTAAATATTCTTTAATAATACATGGATTTCTAGCACATTTTTATATTAACAATGAATATTCATTTTGTTGGAAATTTGGTAAATGGATATTTATTTAATATGTGACGACCCGTAATCCTAAGGTGTGTCCTTAATTCCGAATCACTTTCCGTTACGATTGGGTTGCTTTGTGACTATGTATGCTTGTATGTTTATTTGGTGAACTTGGTTAAATTAAATGTTAATGTTAGGATGTAATAGTTATTCCTATTAAAGGGTTGTTTGTTTGGGCCGTTGCACACTAGTGCCTTTGATTATATATGATATTGGGCCGCACCCTTATACCTTTTAATTGAGTATTGGACTGCCCAAATAACCGAAGCCCACCCCCCTTAATTGTTAGTATTGACTATTTTGCCAAGGGGTTTCGGCAGCCCATTTTACTTGGGCTTAAGCCCATGGTCACGGCCAACAATGAACCGCCCCAACTATCAGCTTATATGTGTGTACGTATCATGTTATGGTTGAACTCAAACTCTAAACAAAACTCTAAAGACCCCACCCCCTTGAAATCGCGAAAGCAGGAGAACCCTTTTCCCCATCATCGAGGCATCAAGGGATCTGGTCGGATACTTGGTTAGTGGATTTGCATTATGTTAATGCTTAAACTATTTGATCTTGCTATGATGGTGTGATTGGCTTGTTAATACGTAGGATGTCATGATCTAGAGTTTTAAAGAAGCTATTGTATGTACTAACTAATAAATTTAAGGGCATGCTTGGTGATAAACGATCTAGAAATCATATGTGTTATAGTTATTGATTGGTATGCATAATATTAGAAGTTTAACAAATACCTTATTAAACTTCCTGTTACATGTAATCAAGAAGCAGAATGATGATTGAATGATAGTGAAGTATATGTTAGATAATGAGTAATATTCGCAAATTAATTCAATGATCACGTGGGGATTGGGTTAGGATTACATGATAATAGACGTTACTTGCATGATGATTTGATTTGCATGTTTGGTATGATATAACTGATCCGACTAGATTTATGAGAATGATAATTGCTATGTTGATTGTTATGTAATCATAATACTGTTGATGATGTGAATATAGGATAAGTGGGACCGAATAATTGGGAGTAATTAAACATAAAATTCATTGGGCTTCACATGATATCTTGGCCGAATACTTTGGTAGATCACATACATGTTAGTTGGGTCATTATATGTTAAATGGACTATTAGAATTATTGGACTAATTTAATCATGAGTGTGCCTTGCATGAGAAGCGGGCCGCCAAACAGTGTAACAGGCCTGTTTGGTCGTTGGGCCGCGCATGTTACAACTTGTTAGGTTGGGCCTGTAACGTGAGGAATTGAGATATTAAACTACTTGTATAACAATATGGTATTTGCACATAAGAACTTGTGAGTTAATATGATATGTAGCGCTACGGATAACTATGTGGTATGTTGTAAGTGTATATTCTCGGAAATGATAACCAAAATCACTTGACATTATGGTGTAGACGTGACGATATTTGCTGGCATATGTGCAAAGACGTGTAAATAACTGTGCAAACCAAACTGATTATTCTGTGATAACAACATTAGGGGTGGTTGATTGAATTGGATTGTATAACTAAACTTACCGAGCAAACCTAAGGCGAGTTCACTACTCTTGAGCATGCATCCCGGTAGTTGGGACAGTCAGTGGGTATCCCGGGAAGGGATAAGTCTTTTGGGTAAAACTGGGATGTTGGATAATAATCTAACCCTATCATTCTTAAGTCCCATCTTTAGTGTTACCGGAGAGGTAACGGGTATTAGTTGGTAGCGCTACTTAGGTTTGGTGTCACACCCCGACCACGTAGAATGAGAAACACGTGGCGGAAACGTCGGGGAGTGTTGTAACAGAATTATTGTTTCACAACCATGGCATACAAAGTTATATTTTATTTATCAAACAAGAGTGTTACATTGTCTCAAAACAGGAAATAAAGAGTTCAGAACATAATTAAACTAATTCTATCTTTATTTTTAAGTCTCTAAGGCACAAGTCCGCCCTAGTGTCACGATCATCATCCTATGCAAAAGCTACTGAAAACACATGTGAAAATAGGTACGTCAGCATAAAAATGCCTGTGAGATACATAGGTTTTGTGAAAATAGGATTCATGACTTAAGTTTAAGAAAAAGTTGTTTAGCAAAAGTCAGTCATGAACCTTGTAAATTGTTTTGTTTTGTAAATCATTTAAAAAGCGGTAAGATCAAATGATATGTATAAATAAAAGAATAATGTATGGTTAAATGTATAACCAAGTAAAATGAGTTGTATAAAGTAAATTGTTTGTAAACCAAAGTCTTGTGAAAATCGTGTTACTTGTGTAAAATGTATAAATCCAAATTGAATGATTTAAATAACGCTATGATATGTAATATAATACAAACACTTATATATAGGAAGTACCAGCGGCGTATCCACCATGCTTGTATCATATTACTCACATCTCGTTACTTAAGTCACTTAAGCAAACCACCAATGTATAAAGTCTGTGTTTAAACCAATTGTCAAAAAGTCCTTGTATTAACCATGTCAAATGTTAAGAAGTCCAAAAGTAGTCAAGTAATGTGTAACAAATGTTATGTATGGTAAGTAAAGTGTGTCACATAAACCGACTGTAAAAATGTACAAAACAAAGTATTTTGAATATATCAAAAAGTTATGTTTTGCAAAGTAATGCATGTTACATTGACACAAACACTTATGTGGTAAGTTAACGCATACATTCAAGCCTTGAGACAGTCGGGTAACCCTTTCAGTCAAGGTTATCAAAAGAAATGTTTTTGGATTCAGTCATTCCTTACATCCAAACAAACCCGGGATGTCAGGAATGGGATTTTCTCAAGTCCTATGGTACCACTACTTACTACCAAGCGGCGTAGCTAATGTTAATGAACGTATATAAGTCCCGTTTGTGCAAACCAAATGTTATAGCAAATGTAAACATGTTATATGAAAACAATGTACTAAGTATGCTAAGTTAACATACAAAGCAGAAAAGTCATGTAAATCAATGTGCTAGCATGCTATCAGACAACATACATAGTAGAAATGTAATGTAAAACAATGTACTAAGTATGCACACAATGGACATACATAGCATGAAATGTAATGTAAAATGATGTACTAAGTATGCTCACAATGGACATACATAGCATGAAATGTAATGTAAATCATGTACTAATGAGCATAACAAGTATATGATGTGAAAACAGGAAAGCACGAAAGTAACAAGTAGGCACATGTGTTTCACCCCAAAACAGTTTGGAAAACAGTAAAAGAGGGGTCTATGTACTCACTTGAGATTGCTTAGTAGTCCTTGAGTAACAACCAAACAATGCTAGAGATCACGGATATCAAACGGCACCTAATATAGGTAACTATGTTAATATACCGGACCTAAATCGGAGGATCGGATAGAATGAGGGTTCGTAAACCAAACGAGTATGGAGACTCGTGTAATATGGTTTAACAAAACCTTCATTCTAAAATGAAACCTAACCTAAGTGCTTAGGACCCATTACGACCCGTTTAGGTAGCTTATGCTACTTTAACGCGTCGTTCGCGTAAAACGCGCTCGAAATGCCTAACTAGTCATATGATAAGTAAAATATGCCTTAACATGTCTAATATTGTTACCAAATCAGTTTAGAAACCAAAAGTTATGTTACATATGCTTAAAATGAATTTTGGCGTCAAAGGGGTATTTTGGTAATTTACCAAAGGCATATAAACCACCTATCATACAACTAACTAAACGTCGTGACCATAAGGTATAACCTCGAAAGGTTATACCCTATATACTATGGTCACCTAATGTGTTTGGTCGGATCCTAATGATCGACCAAACGGGTCGGGTTCGAAGGTATAAGCGATTGATTAGATCGCTTACCCTTACGACCCTATATAAGCACTAAACTAAAAGTGACGAGCTAAGCATGTTAAAACATGCTTAACTAATTTTAGAAAACAGGTTTGGTATCAAAACAAACGGTTTTGATACTCAAGAGTAGTTTGGTTACAAAATACGCGTAAATGTGCATTTTGGCCGAAACTACGACTCGTCACTGAGCCTAGATAACGTGGTAATCAGTAGGTATAGTCACTAGGGACTATATCCATCGTGATCACGCTCACGTTAGGAAGTTCAAATGAACTTCGCGTTGACCATAAACTGGTCAATGCAGAAAGTCAAACATAGTTTGACTTTCGGACTAGAAAAGCGATAAAAGAACGAAGGAACACTTACAAAGGGTCCCCGCTGGTAAATCTTGATCGAATAGCTCAGGTATGAAGTAGTTGCTTCAACTTAGAGCTTTGAGATCAGATTTGTGGGTTTTTGGAAAGAATGGAGGTGGGTATTTATAGGATTCTTGGAACCGTTAGGATCGTTTATCGAATAACGTGCTTTGATCTTGTCCATACACTTGTTGCAAACTTGTGGTAACTCAAAATGGCCCCCAACATCAGGGATTAACATGTGGCATTGGCCTTTGGAGTGTTTAGCAGCTATTAACAATTGATTAAACAACTTTTGCTGATCTGAAAGGGCCTCGCGTGACGCCTAGGGGGCTAGGTGTCACGTCTAGGTCCTTCTGATCAGCAAACAGTTTCCAAAGTTTCCATTTCAGTCCCCGTTGTGTATTAAGGCCATTTCCGACATGTTTAAGGCTCGTTAAGCCAACATTAAGGCCCTAAAATGATGCCTAAACATTTTGGACATGAAACATGCTCAAAAATATGCCGGATGTTGGTTCGTTTGGTCGTACGATCGCGATATTCGCTTAATTACGATGGAATGCGCATAAGCGCGATAAAACGATCCAAATGACGCGACGAATGGATTTTTCTCATGCCAAACACTAAAATAAAATATTTTAGTGCTTAGATAAATTTTTGGATGTCCGGATATATTCAGAACGTAAGTTATGCGCGAAAGTGCAAACTTATGCACTTTTTGACGCTTTTAGTCCCTGAATGACCCAAAAGTTTATTTTAGCACACCGAACCCCTCAAAGCCTATTTCTAAGCTATATAAAGGATATTTAAGGTGTGTTTTACTTATGGTCATGTTCCGGAATCTCTGTTCCAGTACGAATCGTCATACTTTCGCAGTTTGTCAAATTTAGTCCCTGTAGGCGATTTAACTTGTTTTTGCCATACCAAAGCCTTCAAAACTTATTTCTAAGTTATGTAAAGGTTATTTAAGGTATGTTTAGTATATGTTGATGTTCCGGAGTATTTGTCGTGTTAAACTGATTACGTTTACGCACCAGTTTGCGTATAACTCTCTAGAAAGCGATGTAGAGTTTGAAATTGAATAAAAGTCAAAACATGAAAAATGTAAAACATAACCAAACAAACATTGGGATCAAATAAATTTGTTTTATTGATAATTGAACTATTCACAATGATTACAAGCACAGATGTTACAGTCTCCCCTACTTGTGAAAATTTCATCCCGAAATTTATTTAGAGGAAACTCGTGGGAATAGATGTGGATACTTCGCCTTCATTTGATCTTCGCGTTCCCAAGTAAACTCAGGTCCACACTTAGATTCCCAGCGAACTTTGACCAATGGAATGCGCTTGCGTTTGAGCCACTTGACTTCACGTTCCATGATTTCCATTGGCTTCTCAACAAATTTCAGTGTTTTATCAACACGAATTTCGTCAAGTGGTATGTGGAGGTTCTCATCAGCTAAACACTTCTTGAGATTGGACACGTGAAATGTTGGATGAACATTTCCAAGTTCAGGAGGTAACTCAAGTCTGTAGGCTACCTTACCGATTCTTTCGATGATCTTGAATGGTCCAACGTATCTAGGTGCAAGTTTTCCTTTCTTTCCAAATCTGATCACACCTTTCCAAGGTGAGACCTTAAGTAATACACGATCACCGACTTGAAAATCCAAGGGCTTGCGTTTTGGGTCCGCGTATTTTGACGGCTTCTAGCTGTCTGAAGGTTATCACGAACTTTCTTAACCTTATTTGTTGTCTCTAAAATGAGGGCAGGTCCAGTAAGCTGAGCCTCGCCGATCTCATTTCAGCAGACTGGTGAACGAAATTTTCGACCATAGAGAGCCTCGAAAGGAGCCATGTTGATGTTGGAGTGATAACTGTTGTTGTAGGAGAATTCAATCAACGGAAGATGTGAATCCCAACTACCACCAAAATCGATCACACAAGCTCTAAGCATATCCTCCAGAGTCTGGATTGTTCTTTTAGATTGACCATCCGTTTGCGGATGATAAGTTGTGCTCAGATTAAGTTGGGTCCCCATAGCAGATTGCATGCTTCTCCAAAAATGAGAAGTCAAACGAGCATCTCTGTCAGAAATGATGTTTAAAGGAACACCATGTCGAGCTACAATTTCATCCACATAGATTTTAGCAAGTTTGTCAGCAGAAAAATCCTCACGGATTGGCAAGAAATGTGCTGACTTAGTAAGACGATCAACAACTACCCAGATGGCATCATGACCTTTCTTTGTGCGCAGAAGTTTAGTAATGAGATCCATAGTAATGTTTTCCCATTTCCAAACTGGGATCTCTGGTTGTACCAATAAACCAGATGGACGCTGATGTTCAGCCTTAACCTTAAGACAAGTAAGGCATTTTGATACATATAAGGCAATGTCTTTCCTCATACCAGGCCACCAATACTGAATACGAAGATCCTTATACATCTTATCTGAGCCAGGATGAACAGAATAACGAGACTTATGGGCTTCATCCATAAGCAAGGTGCGAAGGTTATCTTGGCTTGGGACCCACAAACGGTCCATGAAGTAATACGATCCATTGTCCTTCAGTTCCAGATCAGGGGTTATGTGATAGGGAAATTCCTTATCCATCAAACCCTGTGAAACACAAGATTGTTGAGCCTGAGAAATGCGGGCTTGGATATCGGATCGAGCTTGAATAACAAATTGAACACGAACACAATGAAGCTTAGTACGTTCCTTACGACTTAATGCATCGGCTACGAAATTCGCCTTGCCAGGATGGTAGCGAATTTCGCAGTCATAGTCGTTTAGAAGCTCAACCCAACGTCGTTGCCTCATGTTGAGTTCTTTCTGATTGAAGATATGCTGAAGACTTTTGTGGTCCGTGAAAACCACACATTTTGTACCGTACAAATAGTGTCTCCAGATCTTAAGAGCGAAGATAACTGCACCCAACTCAAGATCATAAGTGGTGTAGTTCTTCTCATGTATCTTCAACTGCCTCGATGCATAGGCTATGACTTTGTTCCTTTGCATCAGAACACAGCCAAGACCCAATTTAGATGCATCGCAATAAACGAAGAAATCATCATTGCCCTCAGGCAAAGTCAGAACAGGCGGGTCGCAAAGTTTTTGTTTCAAAGTCAGAAACACTTCCTCTTGCTTGAATCCCCAATCAAAGGGTTTGTTCTTCTGAGTTAGAGCAGTTAGAGGAACTGCAATCTTCGAGAAGTTTTCAATGAAGCGGAGATAATAGCCCGCAAGACCAAGAAAAGAACGAACCTCAGTAGGAGTAGTCGGCGTATCCCCATCCTTAATCGCACTGATCTTGTAGGGATCTACATGAATACCTTGTTCGTTGACAATATGTCCTAAGAATTGAACTTCTTTAAGCCAGAATTCACACTTGGAGAATTTGGCGAAAAGTTGCTCTTTCTTTAGGAGTTCCAGAGTAAGACGAAGATGTTGCTCGTGATCAGCTCGCGTCTTAGAGTATATCAAAATGTCATCAATAAAAACAATGACGAACTGATCCAAATAAGGCTTGCAGACCCTATTCATTAAGTCCATGAAAACAGCAGGAGCATTAGTCAAACCGAATGGCATGACTGTGAACTCATAATGCCCATATCGAGTGCGGAACGCTGTCTTGGGAATATCTTCTTCATGCACACGAAGTTGATGATATCCAGATCGCAGATCAATCTTTGAAAAATAAGAAGCGCCCTATAACTGATCAAAGAGATCATCGATGCGAGGTAGGGGATATCGATTCTTGATGGTAAGCTTGTTAAACTCACGATAATCGATACACATCCTAAAAGATCCATCCTTCTTCTTGACAAAAAGAACGGGAGCACCCCAAGGTGAAAAGCTAGGACGGATAAAACCTTTGTCAGGGAGTTCCTGAAGCTGCTTAGACAACTCTTGCATCTCAGACGGCGCAAGGCGATATGGAGCTCTGGCAATGGGATTTGCACCAGGTACGAGATCAATACGGAACTCGACTTGGCGTGCTGGAGGTAGACCAGGTAACTCTTCAGGGAATACTTCAGAATAATCCCGAACAACAGGGATATCTTGAATAGACTTACCTTTGCCCTTATCTGCTACAACATGTGCCAAAAAGGCCACATAGTTCTTTCGCAGATACTTCCGAGCTTTAAAACAAGACATGAGTTTGAGACCACCAGCTGGTTTCTCACCACGAACCTGTAGGATCTCGCCTGTCGAAAGCGGCACATGAACAATCTTCTCAAAACAAACTACCTATGCGCGATGCTTGGCTAACCAATCCATACCCACAATAACGTCGAAGCTTCCAAGTTGCATAGGCGTGAGATCAATAGGAAAAAGATGGTC
Organism: Helianthus tuberosus; assembly: GCA_030545235.1. NCBI lineage: Eukaryota > Viridiplantae > Streptophyta > Magnoliopsida > Asterales > Asteraceae > Helianthus > Helianthus tuberosus. The sequence goes on along the minus strand of JARYGA010028038.1, from coordinate 659,641 downwards.
GTTAAGGTTCAACTGGCAGTTGCGAAGAACAGAATCAAGAACAATGGGTTCACCACTAGCAACTTCTATTGTCAAGGGTTTTCTTAGTTTCGTTCTAGACGCGCGAAGCAATGGCTCAAAAGATAATGACACAAAACTCTTATCGGCACCCGAATCAAAAAGAACAGATGCTAGCTGATTATTAATAAAGAACGTACCGTTCACCACTTCATTGTCTGCTTATGCCTCTTGTGCGTTCATGTTGAAGACTCGACCTCGAGCCTGAGCCTGATTCTGATTTGGATTCTGATTCTGGTTGGCTAGCCTTGGGCACCGGTTTCTGTAGTGGGTCAGATCCCCACAATTATAGCACGAACCAGGAGGAAAATGAGGTCGTGCAGCTTGACCTTGTTGCTAAGCAAGAGGCTGAGCAACTTGTTGGGCTTGGTTCTGAACTGCCTGGTTCTGGTTGACAGGAATGCGGCACGTAGCGGCCAGATGACCATTTCTTCCACAGTTAGTGCAATGGCGACATTGGAGATGTGGTAGGTGATGGCCGTTACACCTGTTGCACAAAGATGCATTGCCAAGATAAGGCTTCTTGGCTAGTGGTTGCGCAGGCTGATTTGGTGCAGCTTGAGCCTGTGCAGTAACGGCATAGTTTTGGGAAGCCTTTCGCTTCCTAGACCCTCTTGAGGAACCAGAATTCTTTCCCTTCTTGTTTTCACCTTTCTTGCCATCCTCCTTGTCAGATGCCTGCTTCTTACCCTTGTCACCCTTTTTATGCAGCTTTCCCTTTCGAACCTGCGACTCAGTCAATGTCGCTGCTAACTCGATCGCCTGACGGAGTGTGGTAGGGTTACTAACAGTAATGATGTCTTGCACTGAGTCAGGTAGGCCGTCGATGTACCTTTCGATAGCCTTGTCGAGTGGGGTAACCATAGTCGGGCAAAGCAGACTTAACTCCTCAAATCTATCAGTATACGCCCGATGTTCGCCACTATCTTGTTTCAAATCATTAAACTCTCTCTCCAAAGCTCGCTGTTCATGACGAGGACAGAACTCCCTCATCATAAGGGCCCTAAGTTCAGCCCATGTCTGTGCTAGAGCAACTTCTGCACCACGATCTCTCATAACCCCGTTCCACCACGTAAGAGCCCTCTTCTGGAACACACTCGAAGAAAACTCGACCTTGCGATTGTCAGGACATTGCACGTGATGGAAAGTATTATCAATGCTCTCGAACCATTGAAGAAGCCCGTTGCTCCCTCAGAACCACTAAACTTGAGTGGTTTAGCCGAGTTAAAATTTTTGAAATTGCATGGAGCATTGTTGTTGTTGTTGGCTTGGTTCCATTGAGCAAAGAGGTTTGGGAATTGAGCAGCCATCTGCTGCGCAATGATTTCTGCCAGTTCGGCAGTCGCTATCTGGTTTTCGAGTCGAGGAGGCATTCTAAAAGAGGAAAACATGAAAGGAAACGACTGAGATGATTGGATGAAGAGAATGAGATGAAACAAAATCAACAAAAGCAAAGATGGTGGTCATTCGTCCGCATCACAACGCAAACAAATGACACACAGTGACTAATCAAAGTAAATGGGTCAAAAATAATGTATCGCGAAGACATGCTCGCCTATAAGTGAACACTCAACCCAAGAGTTCCCAGGTAAGAGTGACTGGTCCGATTATGTGGATTTGTACGAACACTCTAGCCTTAGACAGAAAACCCAGGGTACAGGCATTCACTCTTCCAGTTTGCACGTGTTCACATTATTTAAAACCCAGAACCTTGACGAGATTTTGAAAACTCAAAGGGGTTCAAAGCCATATAACAGAGGGTTCAAAACCTTACAATAGAGGGTTCAAAACCTAGTAATCAATCATCCTAGAACAGATGATTAATTTTCAAAGCGGATTCGGAATCGATGTTCTCGTTGTGGTTATCACCTAAGGATAGGTGAAGTGCATGTTTTAAATTCTAAACACAAGACAACTTGTGTTAGGGTCCTAGAAAGGTTATAGTATAGGTCAAAGAATTACTAATAACCTAATTCCCTATAACCATTGACTCTGATACCAACTCTTCTGTCACACCCCGACCACGTAGAACGAGAAACACGTGGCGGAAATGTCGGGGAGTGTTGTAACAGAATTATTGTTTCACAACCATGGCATACAAAGTTATATTTTATTTATCAAACAAGAGTGTTACATTGTCTCAAAACAGGAAATAAAGAGATCATAACATAATTAAACTAATTCTATCTTTATTTTTAAGACTCTAAGGCACAGGTCTGCCCTAGTGTCACGATCATCATCCTATGCAAAAGCTCCTGAAAACACATGTGAAAATAGGTACGTCAGCATAAAAATGCCTGTGAGATACATAGGTTTTGTGAAAATAGGATTCATGACTTAAGTTTAAGAAAAAGTTGTTTAGCAAAAGTCAGTCATGAACCTTGTAAATTGTTTTGTTTTGTAAATCATTTAAAAAGCGGTAAGATCAAATGATATGTATAAATAAAAGAATAATGTATGGTTAAATGTATAACCAAGTAAAATGAGTTGTATAAAGTAAATTGTTTGTAAACCAAAGTCTTGTGAAAATCGTGTTACTTGTGTAAAATGTATAAGTCCAAATTGAATGATTTAAATAACGCTATGATATGTAATATAATACAAACACTTATATATAGGAAGTACCAGCGGCGTATCCACCATGCTTGTATCATATTACTCACATCTCGTTACTTAAGTCACTTAAGCAAACCACCAATGTATAAAGTCTATGTTTAAACCAATTGTCAAAAAGTCCTTGTATAAATCATGTCAAATGTTAAGAAGTCCAAAAGTAGTCAAGTAATGTGTAACAAATGTTTTGTATGGTAAGTAAAGTGTGTCACATAAACCGACTGTAAAAATGTACAAAACAAAGTATTTTGAATATATCAAAAAGTTATGTTTTGCAAAGTAATGCATGTTACTTTGATACAAACACTTATGTGGTAAGTTAACGCATACATTCAAGCCTTGAGACAGTCGGGTAACCCTTTCAGTCAAGGTTATCAAAAGAAATGTTTTCGGATTCAGTCATTCCTTACATCCAAACAAACCCGGGATGTCAGGAATGGGATTTGTCAAGTCCTATGGTACCACTACTTACTACCGAGCGGCGTAGCAAATGTTAATGAACGTATATAAGTCCCGTTTGTGCAAACCAAATGTTATAGCAAATGTAAACATGTTATATGAAAACAATGTACTAAGTATGCTAAGTTAACATACAAAGCAGAAAAGTCATGTAAATCAATGTGCTAGCATGCTATCAGTCAACATACATAGCAGAAATATAATGTAAAACAATGTACTAAGTATGCACACAATGGACATACATAGCATGAAATGTAATGTAAAACGATGTACTAAGTATGCACACAATGGACATACATAGCATGAAATGTAATGTAAATCATGTACTAATAGTGTACTAATGAGCATAACAAGTATATGATGTGAAAACAGGAAAGCACGAAAGTAACAAGTAGGCACATGTGTTTCACCCCAAAACAGTTTGGAAAACAGTAAAAGAGGGGTCTATGTACTCACTTGAGATTGCTTAGTAGTCCTTGAGTAACAACCAAACAATGCTAGAGATCACGGATATCAAACGGCACCTAATATAGGTAACTATGTTAATATACCGGACCTAAATCGGAGGATCGGATAGAATGAGGGTTCGTAAACCAAACGAGTATGGAGACTCGTGTAATATGGTTTAACAAAACCTTCATTCTAAAATGAAACCTAACCTAAGTGCTTAGGACCCATTACGACCCGTTTAGGTAGCTTATGCTACTTTAACGCGTCGTTCGCGTAAAACACGCTCGGAATGCCTAACTAGTCCTATGATAAGTAAAATATGCCTTAACATGTCTAATATTGTTACCAAATCAGTTTAGATACCAAAAGTTATGTTACATATGCTTAAAATGAATTTTGGCATCAAAGGGGTATTTTGGTAATTTAGCTAAGGCATATAAACCACCTATCATACAACTAACTAAACGTCGTGACCATAAGGTATAACCTCGAAAGGTTATACCCTATATACTATGGTTACCTAATGTGTTTGGTCGGATCCTAATGATCGACCAAACGGGTCGGGTTCGAAGGTATAAGCGATTGATTAGATCGCTTACCCTTACGACCCTATATAAGCACTAAACTAAAAGTGACGAGCTAAGCATGTTAAAACATGCTTAACTAATTTTAGAAAACAGGTTTGGTATCAAAACAAATGGTTTTGATACTCAAGAGTAGTTTGGTTACAAAATACTCGTAAATGTGCATTTTGGTGTCACGCCTAGGTCCTTCTGATCAGCAAACAGTTTCCAAAGTTTCCATTTCAGTCCCCGTTGTGTATTAAGGCCATTTCCGATATGTTTAATGCTCGCTAAGACAACGTTAGGGCCCTAAAACGATGCCTAAACATTGTGTACATGAAACATGCTCAAAAATATGCCGGATGTTGGTTCGTTTGGTCGTACGATCGCGATGTTCGCTTAATTACGACGGAATGCGCATAAGCGCGAAAAAATGATCCAAATGACGCGAGGAATGGATTTTTCTCATGCAAAACACTAAAATAAAATATTTTTGTGCTTAAATAAATTTTTGGATGTCCGGATGTATTCAGAACGTAAGTTATGCGCGAAAGTGCAAACTTATGCACTTTTTGACGCTTTTAGTCCCTGAATGACCCAAAAGTTTATTTTAGCACACCGAACCCCTCAAAGCCTATTTCTAAGCTATATAAAGGATATTTAAGGTGTGTTTTACTTATGGTCATGTTCCGGAATGTCTGTTCCAGTACGAATCGTCATACTTTCGCAGTTTGTCAAATTTAGTCCCTGTAGGCGATTTAACTTGTTTTTGCCATACCAAAGCCTTCAAAACTTATTTCTAAGTTATGTAAAGGTTATTTAAGGTATTTTTAGTCTATGTTGATGTTCCGGAGTATTTGTCGTGTTAAACTGATTACGTTTACGCACCAGTTTGCGTATAACTCTCTAGAAAGCGATGTAGAGTTTGAAATTGAATAAAAGTCAAAACATGAAAAATGTAAAACATAACCAAACAAACATTGGGATAAAATAACTTTGTTTTATTGATAATTGAACTGTTTAAAATGATTACAAGCACAGATGTTACATTTGGCACCCTCACCCCGTACCGGAGAGGACGAGTGTGAACTAATGACCTAGTCATGCCAGTGTTTTGATAGGAGCACTGGGGAACAGGCAAAACATACATCAGGAGCCGTCTTGTTAAGTATCGAGATATTATCAACATTACTTTCGAATTTGTTAACAAACTGGATTAAACACTTGTAACTAATGTTTTCTTAAAAATGTGAACTCACCAGCGTTGTCTGACACACTTGTTACATGCTCGCAGGTCGTTAGATTACTTGGATTTGGAACTTGCTGTCTGGAGTAGCTGGAGTGGTCATGGGTCGACTGGAGGGATTTATGTGATTATTTTCTTGATATTATACATTGGTTTTGAAACAGTTTAATTTTGGTTTACTATTTGCTTCCGCTGAACATGTTGGTTTTCATTTAAACTTGTTGATAGTATTTTTCATTAATAATTAAGGATATTATTTATAAACTTGATTGGGTTCAATGTAATTAGTGGCTCGTTGTTGGTACGTCACACGCCTAATAGGGACATTCCCTAGGTGGTATTTTAGGGGTGTGACAGTTTGGTATCAGATCCACTGGTTATAGTGAACTTGGTTTTAAAACGTTTTTATAAAACCAGACTATAACCGAAGAGATTCGAAATCGACCATGACACTCAGCCCCAGATTGCAAGGTTTGTTTCCTCACTTGTTGTATACATTACATGACTAGTACACATTTGTTTATGATGTAACATATGAACACACACTCACCACTATAGCATGATGGCATGGATTGCTTGCTTACTTTATGATGCGTTGATAGTATGCCTTAGTCCTTGGAATTTTGTGAACTTATTACTTTGACAACCTCCGTTTGACATCTGAGTTTGAGGAACCATTTGACATGAGTTAGGAGGAACTGAGATGAGCATGCAAATCATAATATTATTGTGGGGGCACACATAATAATAATGTGGGGTGCATGTGAGTCCCAGTGAGACTTAACAAGTGAAAAAGGGGTTCTGTTCTGTTACTTAATCAGTGAGAAACGTAACAAATCCATTGGAGTCACAGCAGTGATTGTCTCCTACATGAACGTGATCTTTTCACTCTTTTCTGAACCCTTACGAATCTCGATGCTATCGAGTATTACCTGAACACCCATCTGAACGCCTAGCAAACTGTGTAGAATGCTAGGTGCTTGTACGAACGTCCCTGAGTTGGATGTTGCAGTGTCAATGATTAGTCTATATCTCTCTCACTCCTCTTTGTTTGCTAGAACTCAATGTACTGACGTCTTAGAACCTGAAGTGTGATCACTTCTGCAACACTCTGGAAACATACTTTGTAATACTCAATCACTTGCTAGATCAATGGACAAGAGGATGAGCGTAGTATTGTGCCGACCTCAGTATTTGGACGACCCTGATTACTGGCAATGAACACCAGTGAATTGACTTCGATCGAATCCCTAACCCTAGTCAGCGACTTATGGGAGTCAACTCTTATGAATCAATCGGGACATAAGCAATGACAACAAATTATAGTGTGGAATGTGTGACTACCAACACAGTGAGTATCGCGATAGGACGTGGCACAGAATGTGAAAGATGGATTCAGTTGGTGAAAGATCGTAGGGCTCCGTTTCGAGCAACGACGTTAGAAACAACAGACACGGCGACATCAAGGTAATTGTAACCATGGTCTACAGTATGAAGGTGCCTACGACATGGATTGGCCGTGGTTAGCATCATGACGACAACAACAACACCGAAAATGATGCTTGTGGAAGGGCATTTAGGATTGGCGTGGGCGACGCCAGAATTATCACAACATGGTAATTGTATGGGTAGCTAATCGCTTCGTCTCTATTCTGCTTAACCCTGATATTTTGTGAAGCCGAACCTGTTGTGGAATCGGCTGATGGCAAGTTTATTGAAACTACATATGTTCGTTGGGATGCAAACTTGACCTTGTGGGACAAGTGTTCGACATCGACCTTCTATCTACTACTCTTGATAGTTTTTATGCAGTAGTTAGTGTGGATTGGTTATCCAGATATCGTGCAGATATACCCTGTGAGGAGAAAGTTGTCGACTGTCATGAAGTATCCGAGTGGTGCAGAGGTTAGCATTAATTCAGCAATGAAGGCTAGAAGTGTCCACGGAAGGGTTACCCCGCTAAGTTAACAACCGTTACAGACGTTAAGACTAAGGAAGAGAGGATCGAGGATCCACCAATTGTTCATGATTTCTCTTGATGTACTACCCGAGGAACTTTCAGGTTTACTTCCACAACTATTAGATGGAATCTCAGTTTGATCTCACGCCAGAGGCAGCTCTGATTACTCGTACTCTTACCGTCTTGCACCAGGAGGGTTGCAAGAGCTATCTAATCAACTACAGGAACTGGTGAAAAGAAGTTTGGTCAGACCTAGTTTTTCGCTTTGAAGAGCCCCAGTGATATCCATGAAGATAATCCTTTTCATATGTTTACTGACTATCGAGAACTCAGCAAAGTGACAGATAAGAACCGTTCGCCTCGACCATGTATTGACAACCTGTTGACCAGTTGCAAGGGTTAAGCTCCTATTCGAAGATTGATTGACGAACGAACTAACATCGGATGGAAGTCTAATGGGAGAATGTTCCTAAAACAGCATATCGAACGCGATGCGGCCATTGCAACTTTGTATTTCATGACCTTTGGGTTAATCAACACACCAGCAACTTTATGGACCACATGAACCGACCGTGCTTGTTGATGACGTGTGGATCATTTCAAGGAGAAAGGAACACCGTGAACGGCACCTGTATTTCGTCCTAGAGCTCCTAGGGTAGGAGCAACTCCACGCTAAGTCTACCTAAGTGTGACTTCAGGATTTGGGAGGTACGCTTTCTTGGTCACGTAGTCAACGAAGTGGGGATACATGCAGATCTCGCTAAAGACCCTTTTCATCAGATATTGATCGGCGCCAAATAGTCCATAGGGGATATAGTAATTTCTTGGTCCAGCTACATACTAATGTAGATTCATCACAGGATTTTCGAGGATTTCGCAGCTTAAATCTCTTTAGCACAGCAGGGTGTTGTGTATTCGTGGGAGACAAACAGGAGGACATCTTTTTAGCTTCTGAAACCCAACTCTACAGCGCACTGAGTATTGTCTTTACCCAAGGATACGGATGATTTAGTGGTATACCATGAAGGTTTGAATCAGAATCTCAGCTACACACTGATGCAACACGAAAGAGGGGTGGTTTACGTAGTGGATTTACAAGAAGAGTTGCACGAGTCATAACTTGCGATAACTTGTGCTAGGAAACTGTGGTCTTTGAATTTAAGTTGGAGGCATTACTTAGACGGTACCAAATGCACTACCTAGAGCGATCACAAGGGCCTCCCGTGTACCCTTGTTTCGAAAGAGCTGAACGTGTAATGACATCGCTGGTTGGAACTTTTGAATGATTACGACTGTGAAACCTGAACGCGCGCGAGCCTAGCGACTCACTATCGACTCTAACCTACCCGATCAGACTCGCTCTGTTCAAACTGGAGAACGGAAGAAAGAGAATTTTCAAGATGAACCCATACGGGGCATGGAGTAGTAACCTTTGGCAGGTCGGACGATATTCGCTACCTCATGGAACGAATGTGGATCTTATTACGCGAAAACTGTAGGGAATTTGTGTTGAGCAAAGCACACCGGCCTCGACATTCTAGTCGTCTGGGTTTTGATGAGAGATACTAGGATCTATAAATCTTGTACTGGTGATCGGGCATGAAGGCCCACCTGGCAATGTATGTGAATGATGTTTGACTTGTGGGAAAGTCAAGGTGGAGTATCAGCAACCAGAAACACCCATATGGAAATGAGAACAGACTATCATGGATTTTGTCGCTAGTCTACTTACAACTCGAGATGGAACCAGCACACTTTATTGAAATCGAGGAAACTAACGAGTCTTCACAGCTTGTGGATATTCCTCTGAGAGAGGCGGCTATTTAGGCATGAGGTGCCAACTCCTATTACCTCTGATTTTGAACTATACCTGATTTATGACAGGCAATACACAACACCCTTGGCTCACGTCTAGACATGAGCATCACCTATCACAGTAGGATAAACGATCTGAGTAAACGAACCATCCTGACACTCGAAGACATGCTGCGAGCATGTGTGTGGCTGGCTTTAGTGAAAATTGGAGAGGCACTTACCTTGGTTGAGTTTACTGCAACAGTTACCATTCTAGTATTCAGACAACTCTGTTTGAGGCAATGCATGGACAGTAACGCTAATCTCTTTGTTGGATTAAGGTGGGTGACAACCTAATCACGGGTCCAGGACCTGTACTCGAAACTCTTGGGAAGATTGCTTGGATCAGAAATCGTTTGGTGGCAACGCGTGACCGTCAGAAAAGTTGATAAGCTTAGGAAACACTGGGAGTTCGCTGTAGGCGATTGTATAATGTTAATAGTCTCACCCTAAGAGGGTGTGGTATGCTTGGGAAGCGTGACAAGCTTAATTTACGTTACGTTGAGTCATTCAGAAATCTGGAAAGAATTGGTCACGTGGCCTACAAACTCGAGTTACCCGACGAATTGGGTAACGGGCACAATGTCATTTATGTCTTGAATCTAAGGCAGTGTTTGATGAAACATTTGTGATACTTTTGTTAGACAAGTTGCAGTTGTCGAGGAGCCAGTCAAAGACATAGACGAGGGAGTGAGGTCCGTTAACATAGTCCAATTTCCAATCGTGAGAGTTCGTTGGAACTCAGGACATGGACCAGAATTCACGTGGGAACGCGAAGATCAAATGAAGCTTAAATACCTTAACCTTTTCCCAACTAAACAAACTAATCCTGATGCTACTGAGGAATTTCGGGACGAAATTCCCTTTCAAGTTGGGGATGATGTGGCACCTGGGGAAAATCCACAGTCATCCTGATCTAACACCGTGCTGTTTTGAGTTGCTTATCAAATTTCGGGACGAAATTTCTTTTAAGTTGGGGATGATGTGACGACCCGTAATCCTAAGGTGTGTCCTTAATTCCGAATCACTTTCCGTTACGATTGGGTTGCTTTGTGACTATGTATGCTTGTATGTTTATTTGGTGAATTTGGTTAAATTAAATGTTAATGTTAGGAAGTAATAGTTATTCCTATTAAACGGTTGTTCGTTTGGGCCGTTGCACACTAGTGCCTTTGATTATATATGATATTGGCTCGCATCCTTAAACCTTTTAATTGAGTATTGGACTGCCCAAATAACCGAAGCCCACCCCCCTTAATTGTTAGTATGGGCTGTTTTGCCAAGGGGTTTTGGCAGCCCGTTTTACTTGGGCTTAAGCCCATGGTCCCGGCCAACAATGAACGGCCCCAACTATCAGCTTATATGTGTGTACGTATCTTGTTATGGTTGAACTCAAACTCTAAACAAAACCCTAAACACCCCACCCCCTTGAAATCATGAAAGCAGGAGAATCCTTTTCCCCATCATCGAGGCATCAAGGGATCTAGTCGGATACTTGGTTAGTGGATTTACATTATGTTAATGCTTAAACTATTTGAACGTGATTGGCTTGTTAATACGTAGGATGTCATGATGTAGAGAATTAATGAAGCTATTGTATGTACTAACTAATAAATTTAAGGACATGCTTGGTGATAAACGATCTAGAAATCATATGTGTTATAGTTATTGATTGGTATGTATAATATTAGAAGTTTAACAAATACCTTATTAAACTTCCTGTTACATGTAATCAAGAAGCAGAATGATGATTGAATGATAGTGAAGTATATGTTAGATAATAAGTAATATTCGTAAATTAATTCAATGATCACATGGGGATTGGGTTAGGATTACATGACAATAGATGTTACTTGCATGATGATTTAATTTGCATGTTTGGTATGATATAACTGATCCGACTAGATTTATTAGAATGATAATTGCTATTTTGATTGTTATGTAATCATAATACTGTTGATGATGTGAATATAGGATTAGTGAAACCGATTAATTGGGAGTAATTAAACATAAAATTCATTGGGCTTCACATGTAATCTGGGCCGAATACTTTGGTAGATCACATACATGTTAGTTGGGTCATTATATGTTAAATGGACTATTAGAATTATTGGACTAATTTAATCATGATTGGGCCTTGCATGAGAAGCGGGCCGCCAAACAGTGTAAGGGGCCTGTTTGGTCGTTGGGCCGCACATGTTACAGCTTGTTGGGTTGGGCCTGTAACGTGTGGAATTGAGATATTAAACTACTTGTATAACAATATGGTATTTGCACATAAGAACTTGTGAGTTAATATGATATGTAGCGTTACGGATAACTATGTGGTATGTTGTAAGTGTATATTCTCGGAAATGATAACCAAAATCACTTGACATGGATTATGGTGTAGACGTGACGATATTTGCTGGCATATGTGCAAAGACGTGTAAATAATTGTGCAAACCAAACTGATTATTCTGTGATAACTACATTCGGGATGGTTGATTGAATTGGATTGTATAACTAAACTTACCGAGCAAACCTAAGGTGAGTTCACTACTCTTGAGCATGCGTCCCGGTGGTTGGGACAGTCAGTGGGTATCCCGGGGAGGGATAAGTCTTTTGGGTAAAACTGGGATGTTGGATAATAATCTCACCCTATCATTCTTAAGTCCCATCTTTTGTGTTACCGGAGAGGTAACGGGTATTAGTTGGTAGCGCTACTTAGGTTTGGCACCCTCACCCCGTACCGGAGAGGACGGGTGTGAACTAATGACCTAGTCATGCCCAGTGTTTTGATAGTAGCACTGGGGAACGGGCAAAACATACATCAAGAGCCGTCTTGTTTAGTATCGAGATATTATCAACATTACTTTCGAATTTGTTAACAAACTAGATTAAACACTTGGTAACTAACGTTTTCTTAAAAATGTGAACTCACCAGCGTTGTCTGACACACTTGTTACATGCTCGCAGGTCGTTAGATTACTTGGATTTGGAACTTGTTGTCTGGAGTAGCTGGAGTGGTCATGGGTCGACTAGAGGGATTCATGTGATTGGTTTCTTGATACTATACATTGGTTTTGAAACAGTTTAATTTTGGTTTACTATTTGCTTCCGCTAAACATGTTGGTATTCATTTAAACTTCTTGATAGTATTTTTCATTAATAATTAAGGATATTATTTATAAAGTTGATTGGGTTCAATGTAATTAGTGGTTCGTTGTTGGTACGTCACACGCCTAACAAGAACATTCCCTAGGTGGTATTTTGGGGGTGTGACATAATATATTTATAATTTAATGAAATTATAAATATTAATTAGAATCTTCATGTGGTAAATAAAAGAGAAACTCTTGAGTAGAGCTTCTTGATAACATTTAATTAGTTTTATTAAAATTTTTAAGTCTCTAATTAAGTGACTAATTAAGTGAAACCTTTCACTAATCCTTAAGTCTTGTACAAATAGTAGGCTATGTGCTTCTTTTGTTACAACAAGAATATGGTATTGCTTGATACATGAAGAATACTAGAAGGAGGATGAACACTTGAAGACCAACTAGAGAGATGAGTACTCTCTACTTGTTTTCCATCACATTAGTTCAAACACTACAATTACCGGATGTAACCTTGGGCCCGTGAGCCATTTCCGACAGTACAGGCTGCTTTGGCTGTTGTACCCTGGGAGACAGACGCATTGTCTTTAGTAGAGGCGCGAAATCTGTTTTAAGGGAAGCGTGTTGAACACGTGCCTCAACCAGAATCGTCAACGTTTAGTGTGCTCTTTGTTGCAGTCAAGGAGTATTTTCAAGACTCAAGATGATGAATACTCGAGTCTAGGATGCTATCAAGTGCGCATGAATGACCTACCAGAGATGCGGCTTGAATCAAGATTGGTATATATAATTATATTTTATATTCTTTTTTATTTAGTTATTGTACTATGATATTTCCTACGAATAACGAGAGTCTCGTTATTATATATTTTATAATTACATTTTACAAAAGGTGAACCTAATTCCTACACATTTAAAGAAAAAAAGGGAACTTGTTAGGGGATAGGGATAGGGGTGGTCATCACTCATCACTCATCACTCAGTCACAACTTCCAATCAAGTTTCGTCATGTCATCAACCATTATTCCATCACTAGTGATGAATTTTAGTGAAAATGCCCATCACTCACAGCACCCAACGATATCCATCACTCACAACACTCAACAACACCCAACAATACCATCCCTCACATCATCTTCACGCGTGATAAATATCACGCGTTGTTAGTTTAACGCGTTTTAAGTTTGAGTGGCGGTGATGTTTTGTACAAAATCACGCGTTATAAATAATGATCACGGGCTAAAAACCAACTACCCCGGGTGACCTTACTGGATACAAGGTTGGTAACAAGAGCTATGCGTTGAGCCAAGAGTGGTGATTCAAATTGGGAGTGAGATTGATATACTTGATGGTGGTTATCGTCAGAGGAAATAGGTGCAAAAAGTTGTTAAAAGGGAATCCAAATCCAAGGTAATTCTTTAAAAAATTAGGATAATGATTTATTCATGCAGTTAGTATTTACTTAAGTAATACGACGTTTCTTTTATTTCAAATTTTATGTTAATAATGTTAAATATTATATAATTTATTTTGAGTAATCCGTGTGACACACATGTACTTGAACTATTTATTCTATAAAATTATTCATACAAAATTCATGCGTTTGTGTGTATTTGTGGTTATGTTCTAATTTGATTTTAAAACCATGAGAGATCATTATTTTATAAAATTATTCATACAACTCATGCACTTGTGTGTATTTGTGGTCCATATACAGCTATTCTGGGTGGGGATATAATAATAAAATTAGACTTAATATAAATGCATACCTTATTTTCTGTGAAAATTGTTTAAAATTTTGTGTATTTTTTAAAAGGATGGTGATATTTTAAATTTTGTGTTTAATTCTCTCATGTCTCTTGGTGTTCTTATAAATAAAAAGCTTTAATATAATTAAGTTAATTTTATTTCTCCAATTCAGATATTTCATTAACATTTTTTTTTTGAACGGCCAACAAAATTTTAGTACTACTTCAAGGGCCAACAACGTGTTAGCCCACACCAATTACATACACCAATTAAAACTATCAAACATCTAACATTTCCTAGATACTTCAAAATTACACCATTCCTCCCACGTTATATCTTTTATATTCGAGCGGCTACCAATCCATACAAAACCCAGATGCTTGATTTCATTCATCACCCGGTCCAATTGTATTTCTTTGCCATTAAAGATTAGATTATTTCTGCTCCGCCATAATACCCATATTGCCACTTGCAGTACTGCATAAACTAGTTTCCTCCACTTCATGCTGCCTCGGACATCTTTATGCCAGTCCAGCAAGTCTTTCGCTCGGAAAGCAAACACGTTTGACATTTTGCACCAATTCGATATGAAATTCCACACGTTTTGTGCCAATTCACAGCTTACAAAAAGATGATCCACATCTTCATCCTCCTGGTTACAAATTCTGCAGACAGTTTGACCATTCCAAACATTCCTTCTCGCTAAAGCCACCAATGTTGGCAACCGTTCTAACGATAACCTCCACGCCAGGAAATTTGCTTTTATTGGAAACCAATTGTTCCAAATGAAATTGTTTTCCAGATTAGTGAATCTTGCCATTTGTAAACAATTTTTAAGACTCTTAACCGAAAACAGACCTGAGGTATCTAAATCCCACCTCCACTGATCCTTGCCGTGACCACCGACCGCCGAGAAAAGCAGTTGAGACAGGAGCTAAACAATTTCATTAACATTCTGACTGTTAAATATGTTAACTCAAATATAGTTTTGAAAAAAGGAAATACAAAATCATTGTCTGCAAATGAATTCTGGATCAATTAGTTTGGGAGAAAGTAATTCCATGACCTTTCAATATGGAGGTCGGGGTTGGAGTCCCACTTGATGCAATTTGCTTGTAACTTATTTCAGGTGGGCCAGACGCATTGAGCATTTGGGCATAGGGTGTGGATGGCCTTTCACCAATGGGTTTACCTGGATAGTCGAACTAGTATAGTATTCGTTGGGGCTTAAAAAATCATTGTATAATATAAAGTCCACATATAAGGATTTGTTTGCATGTTTTGAGGGATTAAGTGATTTGTTGTTTGAATGTTTGTTAAGTGCGTGTTTATAGTGGTTAGTGGTTTTAAAGGAAAAATCGAATATCAAATCAGTAGTGGTTAGCGGTTTTAAAGAAAAAATCGAATATTAAATCAGATCTGCGAACTATTTTAAAATTAGGTTATTACAAATTTATATATTTGAATTTTTATTATAATATATTCAGGATATTAAGAAAATATAAAAATATAATTTTAATCTCTTAGGTTATATTGTGTAATTTAGAATAATTGAATTAGTTATATTTTTTCTTAATACATAAGTTGTCCTTCGTTAGTGTATTTAGGTTATTACAAATTTATATATTTGAATTTTTATTATAATATATTCAGGATATTAAGAAAATATAAAAATATAATTTTAATCTCTTAGGTTACATTGTGTAATTTAGAATAATTGAATTAGTTATATTTTTTCTTAATACATAAGTTGTCCTTCGTTAGTGTATTTAGGTTATTACAAATTTATATATTTGAATTTTTATTATAATATATTCAGGATATTAAGAAAATATAAAAATATAATTTTAATCTCTTAGGTTATATTGTGTAATTTAGAATAATTGAATTAGTTATATTTTTTCTTAATACATAAGTTGTCCTTCGTTAGTGTATAATGAATTAACTCCAACTTTTTTTTAACGGTGAATTTTATAATAACCATACTTATATCGTGAGAACCGTGAGAACGAATAAAAAAACCGTGAGAACTTTGTCAAAAACAATTCAAATTCAAAATTTTTTTTTACAATTATCATGATTATTCGAATACAATATTATAAATTCCATTTATACGTTTAAATTTACGTGAATTCGTAAATAAAGAAAATTTACACATGTGTAAGTTTGCCATTTACACATGTGTAAATTTGTTATATTTACACATGTGTAAAATTTTTAATAAAAGTGATTTTGAGAGGAGAAATGATTTATTTGATTTTGTAAATTCTTTTTTTGATGTTGTATTTTAATTACAATAAGGTTTGTATTAAAAAATTGGTTTTGATTGGTTTTTTTATTTGTTCTCACGGTTCTCGCAATATTTAGCGTTCTCAAGATAACCCTCCCCTATAGACATATATATATATATATATATATATATATATATAGGATAACGATTATGTGAGAAGTAGTAGGCTAATTGAGAAGCTTGAGAAGCATTTAAATCACACATTTTCCCTAAGCAAAAAAAAAATGTAAAAAAATGCAAAAAAAAATATTTATTTATTTATTGGAAAAATCAGAGCTTTTTCTTTAAGGTTTTTTTTTTTTTTAATTTTTTTAGGGATTTATACACATGTGTATATTGTTAATCTTTTAACTATACATATGTGTATATTGTCAATTATACATATATCTATATACATGTTTAAAATTGAAAAATAAGTGTTATTTAGGGTTTAGCATTAGGGTTAAGCATTAGTATTTAGGATTTAGCATTAGGGTTTAGCATTAGTATTTAGGGTTTATCATTATGGTTTAGCTTTTGGGTTTAGCATTAGCGTTTACCTTTAACCTTTAGCTTTAGCTTTTGGGTTTAGCTTTAGCTTTAGGGTTTGGATTAGGGTTTAGCTTTAGGGTTTAGCATTAACTTTAGGGTTTAACATTAGTGTTTAGCTTTAGGGTTTAGGATTTATAACACTTATTTTTCAATTCTAAACATGTATACACATATATGTATATAATTGACAATATACACATACGTATAGTTAAAAGATTAACAATATACACATGTGTATAAATCCTTAAAAATATAAAAAAAAACCTTAAAGAAAAGCCTCCGATTTTTCCAAATAATAATAATAATAATAATAATTTTTGCATTTTTTAACCCTTTTTTTGCATTTTTTGCTTAGAGAAAATGTGTGGTCCATATTGCTTCTCAAGTTTCTCAAATATGGTGGACTTGTTAGGATCGGAGGCTCTCATGATTGTGTTTTTTGTGTAATTTGAATTATGAATGAATATGAAACAATGTAAAGTGCAGCGGAAATGAATAACAAACTTTGTAAACACAATCAAAGGAGAAAATAGTTTTGATAAACACATGATTTGCATTAGTTGAAAGATTACAAAGTCAATCAAAAGATTACAAAGCATGCTTACAATCTAAGCTCCCCCTCAGCCTGATACCCCAAAGTTGGATTGCACAAGATGAAAGGATTGAATTGAGGAGACGAACTCACTCAAGACGAATCAAATGTAACAGTACAGAGTACTGTTCCATTTATAGACGATCCAAACCACTGAGGCACCTCAGCTGACGTCACCATGAAAGCGACGTCTAACAGCCTAACAACCTGTATCTACTGTTCTTATACAAAGACTTCTAAACCTAACTACTGACAATACATAAAATAGATGATATACTAAACTACCGCTCTCTCTTTATGTCAGTGCTTTCCTCAAGGTTGATCAGTCCTTGATTGGGCAGTGCTTTGTCATCAGCAGTGCTTAGTTCTCAGCAGTCTTTTGGCTTCATCAGTAGTTAGAAGAACAGCAGCAGTTGTATCCGGGCAGTAGATGCAAGACCATCAGATGTTATAATTACTTTCAAGGGAGAATACTTAGTGTAAACTGTTGCTTATTGTGAATCCACTGTCATGATCCGGTTTTGGCTTTCATTATCTGTTCCTCTGGCAGGGTTCAATCCCAACAATCTCCCCCTGGAACAGATAATGCCAAAACCCTTCATTATTCTGGATCTTTATTCCTCATCAGAAGTTCTTTGACTTGTTCTTTAAATTTTAGCTCAAAATCCTGAGAACTTGTATCATCTTCATCCCGACACAGTGTAAGCTCAAGGAGATCTTGTAGATCTTCAACACCCAGTCCTAGTGCTTGATTCCTTGATATATGCTTCACTTCACCATTGATTCTGACTAGAGTCAATACGTGAGTCTTTTGATCAGAGAGTCACTTTAGTATTTTTAAACCAAATGGGTTTCTTGGGAGAGATTTATTTGAAGATGAGTTGGGAGATGTTGGCCTTGTGAAAACTTGCAGACTCTCAGACATTCTTTTGAAGGCCATTTCAATGACATTGTTTGCTGCAGCTATGTCTTCTGCAGTCTCCTTTTCTATCTACTCCTGTCTCTTTTGTTGATCTGGCTCAATGTCTGTGATATCTGCTGATGATGATTGGCTCAAAACCTTTTTGGCAAGGTCTTGTAGCTGTGCTAATTTTTCTTTATCTAGAGCCATTTTCTTGATGGCTTCTTCAAAGTGATCAGTTTCTTTTTCTATTTCTTCTCCAGCAGTCAGTTGTTCCCTCTTTTCTTTTCTCAACATTGTGACAGAGGTTTCTGCTGCATTGATCTGTGTTTCAAGAATCTTGATATGCTCTTTTAGCTTTTTGTAGTTAGACTTTTTAGGAGTGTCAGAGACTGTCATTCTCCTTTTCTTAAGCCTTTCATAAGCTTCATCTGTTTGCTGCTTAGTCCATTTTGCTATGGCATTTGCAGTATCCATCCTTGCATCCACCAGCTCCTGCTTCTTTCTTTTATATTCAGAAGTAAGATCAGCTATGAGCTTCCTGTATTTGTTCCAATTTGGAGCTGTCTTCTTCTTTCTTGGATCATTTTTAATCTTTTCAATTCTGTTAGCCTCATGCTTTAATGCAACTATAGGCCATTCTTTGAATTCTGTTTCTTCAGCAGGATAGAACTTTTCTTTCATTATGTATGCAAGGTATTCATTTCTCAATTCTTTTTGTTGATCTGCTTCAGGAGATAGGCTTGACATTTCTTTGTTCAGATCACTTGCATATTCTTCCATTTGCTTGACTTTGTTGAGCAGGAATTCCCTTCTTTCCAAAATGGCTTCATCACCTTGATTCTTGCATTCAACTTTGGCTCTTATCCTTGCTTGTCTTGCTTTCATATCGAGATATTCATCCATGTTTTCTGGAATTATGAAGCCTATGAGAGAAGGAAATTTCCTTTTTGAAGGATCATCCTCAGTATAGAATTGTTTCATCTCATTTTTCACAGCATCTAATTCCAGTGGATATTTAGCAGCAACAGGATCATACTTTTCATCAGTAGCCTGAGTTGTTTCTCTTTTTCTTTTGTGAAGCTTTGGAGGAGGCTTTGATAGTGATGTAGAAATGATGAGAGCAGTGGTGGTTGGTTGACTAACAGCTGTTGAAACAACTGGTGTTTCAACCTCTGTTGTCATTACAACTACTGATGTGTCAGTAGATGTCTTCTGCTTTTGAGCAGGGGTTGAAGGTGGTGAAGTAGTTTTTGATGATGGTGGTGAGTCATAGGGTATGAAGATCCTTCTCCTCTTTATTGTAGGAGAGGAAGATGATGTCTTGGGTGGATCAGTGGTGGTGATATGAGTGGCAGTGGTTTGTGATTGTGATTGACTGACAGTGGTTGAAACAACTGGTGTCTCAATCACTGTTGTCATTACAACAGATGTTGTAACATCTACTGTCTTCTGCTTTATGGCAGGAGGCAATGGTGGTGAAATAATTGTAGATGATGATGGTCGTAGAGCAGTGGTTGTGGTAGTGTGTGTTGATGAGATGGCAGCTGTTTGGCTACTGACATCAGTTTTTGTAACTACTGCTGTATTAGCTGTTTGGATGGAAGTTTGAGATTTTGAATCTTTTGAGATTTTTGATGGCTGTTTTCCTTGTTCTGGTTCAACATACAGACCATCTTCAATTCCCTTTTTCTTCATCTTTTTGACATTCTCCCCTTTTTTGGCATTATCTGCAAGAGGGTTATCCATAAAAAGGATAGTAGAGGGAACTTTTCCAGAAGTGCTATGGAGATGTGCCTTGATAGCTTTGATGTCTGCTTGAGTATCTTTGAATCTCGACTCCACCATGTTTGTCAGCATTTTCACATGTATCTCATGTTGCTGATCAGCCATCCATTTTTGTTTCTCAAGCATGGGTTTAAAGATATTCCAGAGCTCATTTGCAGCAATTGCTTGTGGTGGAGCAGATGCTTGAGGTGGAACAAGTGCTTGTGGTGGAACAGCAGTGGATTGTGCTTTTTGAGCTTTTAAAATCTCTTGCACCATATCCTTTATTTCAGCAACTGAGGTTTCCAGTTTTTCAACTCTGCCCGTCAATTCCTGATATTTTGAATCATCACCCACTTTAATGGGATCATCTGAAACCCCACCTGTAGTGGTTATATCAATGTTTGACTTAGGAACTGAGTCCCAAAAATCACCCATTGATGCCCCTTGTTCTTGGTACTGGGGACTTCTTTCTTCAGCACTTGATAAACCTTTGATGGTACCAGTGGTTAGAACCAACTCACTGGTGGTTACCGATGGTGCTATGGAAGAAATTGCCTTCAAAGGAGTCTTACTAATGAAACAACTGTCCAACTGAAGATCTGTTGATCCATCAGTTGCAGTTGCTGCTCCACTTGAACTACCACCGAGAGTTACTTGTAACTCAGGGGGTGTAACCTCCTCAATTGTTGCTGGGATAGCAGAAGTAGTAGCATCAGACCCAGTCACTTGTGGAAGTATACTCTCAGTGACAGGTGATAGAGAGGAACTGGTTTGTGTCTGAGCTATATCAACTGCATGCAACAAGGGTAGCATGGATTGTGGTAATATTATTGGTGAGGGTATGGGAGTTGAAAGAGACATGTCCTTGGGATCAGGACTGAGGAAGATGGATCCAATTGAATCCAGAGCTTCATATTGTGGGGTCCCTGTGCTTACAACCTGATCCTTTTGTGAGGATGCAGGAGGAGTTTTAGGCAATGGTGGAGATCTTTCTACCAATTGCTGTGAGGAAGTAGCAGCAGTGGTTTGTGGTGACATTTGTGTAACATCTGTGCTTGTAATCATTTTGAACAGTTCAATTATCAATAAAACGATGTTATTTGATCCCAATGTTTGTTTGGTTGTGTTTTACATTTTTCATGTTTTGACTTTTATTCAATTTCAAACTCTATATCGCTTTCTGGAGAGTTATACGCAAACTGGTGCGTAAACGTAATCAGTTTAATGCGAAAAATACTTCGGAACATCAACATATACTTAACATACCTTAAATAACCTTTACATAACTTAGAAATAAGTTTTGAAGGCTTTGGTATGTCAAAAACAAGTTAATTCGCTTACAGGGACTAAACTTGACAAACTGTGAAAGTATGCCAATTTGAACTGTAACGAACATTCCGGAACATGAACATAAGTTAAACATACCATAAATATCCTTTACATAGCTTAGAAATAGGCTTTAAGGGGTTCGGTGTGCTAAAATAAACTTTTGGGTCATTCAGGGACTAAAAGTGCCAAAAAGTGCACAAGTTTGCACTTTCGCGCATAACTTACGTTCTGAATACATCCGGACATCCAAAAATTTATGTAAGCACTAAAATATTTTATTTTAGTGTTTGGCATAAGAACAATCCATTCGTCGCGTCATTTGGATCGTTTTTCGCGCTTGTGCGCATTCCGTCGTAATTAAGCGAACATCGCGTTTGTACGACCAAACGAACCAACATACGGCATATTTTTGAGCATGTTTCATGTCCACAATGTTTAGGCATCATTTTATGGCCTTAAAGTTGGCTTAACGGGCCTTAAACGTGCTGGAAATGGCTTAAACACATAACAGGGACTGAAACTGTCATTTGGTAAACATGTTTCTGATCCGTGCAGGCCAAGCGGCCCGCGTAAGGTCTGTGTGTATCTTTACGCGGCCCGCGTCAGTGTCCCAGATCAGATAAGATCAATTAATCAGCAGATTACAGCTGTTAAACTCCCAACCACACACCCACACTTGCCCTTTCAGTTCATGAGGGGCCATTTTTAGTCACCACAACTTTCCAACAAGTGTACGCACGAGATTCGATCACGTTATTCAAGAAACGATCTTAACGTTTCAGGAAATCCTATAAATACCCCACCCCCATTTGCTTCAAACTCACTAGAATCTGATTTGAGGAGCTCTAAGTTGAAACCTTTGTTTCATACCTGAGCTACTTGAATCAAGATTAGCATTCGGGGACCCTTCGTAAGTATTCCTTCGTTCTTTTATTGCTTTTCGAGTCCGAAAGTCAAACTTTGTTTGACTTTCTGCGTTGACCAGTTTATGGTCAATGCGAAGTTCGTTTGAACTTCGCAACGTGATTGTAATCACGATGGTTATAGTCCCTTGTGACTATGCCTACTGATTTCCACGTTGTCTAGGGTCGTAAGGGTAAGCGATCTAATAAATCGCTTATACCTTCGAACCCGACCCATTTGGTCGATCATTAGGATCCGACCAAATACATTAGGTGACCATAGTAGGTAGGGAATAACCTTCCGAGGTTATACCTTATGGTCACGACGTTTAAGTAGTTGTATGATAGGTAGTTTATATACCTTAGGTAAATTACCAAAATACTCCTTTGATGCCAAAATTCATTATAAACATATGTGACATAACTTTTGACATCTAAACTGATTTGACGACAATATTAGGCATGTTAAGGCATATTCTACTTGTCATAGGACTAGTTAGGCGGTCCGAACGCGTTTCACGTGAACGACGCGTTAAAGTAGCATAAGCTACCTAAACGGGTCGTAATGGGTCGTAAGCACTTATGTTAGGTTTCATTTAGTATGTAGGCTTTGTTAAACCATATTACACGAGTTCCCATACTCGTTTGGTTTACAAACCCTCATTCTATCCGATCCTCCGATTTAGGCCGGTTTATTAACATAGTTACCTATATTAGGTGCCGTTTGATATCCGTGATCTCTAGCATTGCTTGGTGGTTATCTTAGGACTTCTGAGCAATCTCAAGTGAGTACATAGACCCCTCTTTTACTGTTTTCAAACTATTTTGGGGTGAAACACATGTGCCTGCCTACTTGTTACTTTCATGCTTTCCTGTTTTCACATCATATACCTGCTATGTTTGTTAGTACATTATAGTACATGATTTCATTACATTTCATGCTATGTATGCCCATTGTGTGCGTACTTAGTACATCGTTTTACATTACATTTCATGCTATGTATGCCCATTGTGTGATAATTTAGTACATTGTTTACTTTACATTTCTGCTATGTATGTTAACTGATAGCATGCTGGCACATTGATTTACATGACTTTTCTGCTTTGTATGTTAACTTAGCATACTTAGTACATTGTTTTCATATGACATGTATACAACTGCTATAACATTTGGTTTGCACAAACGAGACTTTTATACGTTCATTAACATTAGCTACGCCGCTCGGTAGTAAGTACTGGTACCATAGGACTTGACAAATCCCATTCCTGACATCCCGGGTTTGTTTGGATGTAAGGAATGACTGAATCCGAAAACATTTCTCTTGATAACCTTGACTGAAAGGGTTATCCGACTGTCTCAAGGCTTGAATGTATGCGTTAACTTACCACATAAATGTTTGTATCAATCTAACATGCATTACTTTGCAAAACATAACTTTTTGATATATTCAAAATACTTTGTTTTGTACATTTCTACTTTTGGATTATGTGACAATACTTTACTTACAATACATAACATTTGATACACATTACTTGACTACTTTTGGACTTATAAACATTTGACATAGCTTATACAAGGACTTTTTGACTATTGGTTTAAACATAGACTTTATACATTGGTGGTTTGTTTAAGTGACTTAAGTAACGAGATGTGAGTAATATGATACAAGCATGGTGGATACGTCGCTGGTACTTCCTATATATAAGTGTTTGTATTATATTACATATCATAGCGTTATTTAAATCATTCAATTTGGACTTATACATTTTACACAAGTAACACGATTTTCACAAGACTTTGGTTTACAAACAATTTACTTTATACAACTCATTTTACTTGGTTATACATTTAACCATACATTATTCTTTTATTTATACATATCATTCGATCTTATCGCTTTTTAAATGATTTACAAAACAAAACAATTTACAAGGTTCATGACTGACTTTTACTAAACAACTTTTTCTTAAACTTAAGTCATGAATCCTATTTTCACAAAACCTATGTATCTCACAGGCATTTTTATGCTGACGTACCTACTTTCACATGTGTTTTCAAGAGCTTTTACATAGGATGATGATCGTGACACTAGGGCGGACCTGTGCCTTAGAGACATAAAATGAAGATAGACTTAGTTTAATTATGTTATAAACTCTTTGATTCCTGTTTAAAACAATGTAACTCTTACGTTGATAAATAAAATACAACTTTGTATGCCATGGTTATGAAACAATTAATTCTGTTACAACACTCCCCAACGTTTTCCGCCACGTTTTGTATGTTATACGTGGTCGGGGTGTGACAATTTGTGTTGTCACAGGCATTAGCTCTGGGATCTCATCTTCCAGAGTTGCCTTTGTTTTGGGTTTTGGGGGTTTTCTGGATGTTTTCTTTTTGGTCTTTTTGGTGGTGGCAGGTGTGGGTTTCAAAGCAGTGGTAGTGCTGCTATGATTACCTGGAGCAGTGGGCTCAGCAGCAGATGTCTGAGGAGCAGTGGTAACTGCTAAATTCTGCTCAGACACCTCTGCTTTTGTTTTTATTGGTGCCAACATTCTAGTGAATGTTTCAGGTGTTAAACTTTTTATTTGAAAATAAAGGCCTTGTTTGAGCAAATTTTCATTTTCTTTTTCAAATTTATGTTTAAAATAATAGCTTAAAAATCTTGGAAAAAGTAAAAATGCTTTACTCTCAACATTTTTTACCAAGTCATTGAAGATCTCCTGGGAGTAGTTGTAGTCTTTATTATTCAAAATAGCGTAACCCATGCGTTGAATCTTCAATGGTAAATTTTAAATAAATTTTACGGTACCCGTAAACACAAACTTGGGGTGCTCAAAACTACACACACGACATTTTTTTTTGAATTTTTTTTTAAAATGTGTTTATAATACACGCATCTACGTTTATGAAAAAAAATTTGGTCCAACTCGCCCCGTACGGTGTGGTTCTCATGGTTCTTACAACTGGAGGTGGTTCTCATTTTAGCGGTCCCCTATATATATATATATAGGGTGGGGTTCTAGAGTGAACACTAGTGTATATGCGAACTGAGTGAACAAATCCTGGCCTTTGATCTACACACGTGTATAGCCAGGATCAGTTCACTCAGTTCGCAAGCTACACTAGTGTTCACTCTTGAACCTAATCCTATATATATATATATACATATATATATATATATATATAGGGTCGGGATTTAGAGAAAACGGTAGAAAGTGTGAGAACGGTGAGAACACTTATTGATTGTCCGATCAAAACAATCTATTGACTAGATTGGCGCGGTGGCATTTTGGTAAATAACATCAATTTTATTACGTGGGCGCGCTTCATTAAGGGTAAAACCGTCTTTTGACTACTCCAAACAAAAAGCCATCTCATGAAAATAAAACGCCAAACAAAAATCACACACCATTCT
The DNA here is from genome assembly GCA_030545235.1 of Helianthus tuberosus. Taxonomy (NCBI): domain Eukaryota; kingdom Viridiplantae; phylum Streptophyta; class Magnoliopsida; order Asterales; family Asteraceae; genus Helianthus; species Helianthus tuberosus. Next base: position 633,861 of record JARYGA010028038.1, on the reverse strand, counting down.
AACTAAAAACGCCATTTGATATAAAACGCCAAACTTAATTATAATAAAATTTCGCCTAAAAAAACGCCAAAAAATCATATATATACAACAACTCAGACCTTCAATTAAAAACACACACAAAACCCCAAACACCATATTTAATATATACCATTCGTTTGATAAACGCCAGAAAACCAAAACATCAAATATCTTCTAACCCAAAACGTTTATTAGAAATTCAGTTTGGTTATCTGTAAGATTTCGCTCAATGTAATGGACAAAATCATTAAGTAAAGATGTTGTCGATTTCATTGAGTAAAATCTTATTGACTTATCCTCAACTTCCATCCAATTTATAACGCCAAAACATACAAAAACATTACTGAGGTTTGTTATCAATAAAGTTTAGCTGTATGGGGTGGACAACATTGTCAGTTATCTTTCTTAACTAAGGATTAACAATGTTGTCCATCACCATACAGCAACACTTTATTGATTTTAGCATGATCAAATTTACAGTTTTAAGATGGTTTATTTAGTGGCGTTCTTTTTCTCGGTAAAACGCCAAAAAAGATAACATTTTGGCTGAAAGGGTGTAAACTCAATAACATTTGCTGCATGAGATGGACAAATATTATAGAAAAAGAGGCTGATTTCAGACTTTGTGCTTCCAAACGACGACAAAAAAACTACTTCAAAAAACAAAATAAAAAAAAAACATACGAAAGTCGAAACAGCCAGTGAAGATGCTTCAAAAGAAGAAAGAGACTGGTGACAGTGAAGATTTGGAAGATCAATATTTATTTTGTTTAATTTTCTTTTTCAGTTGATTGTTATGTAATAAAAACGTCATATATAATAAAAACGCCAAAAATCCAAATGCTTTTCAAAACGCCAACATGCCATAAAACGCCACAAAAATTACCGTACCATAATAAAATTACTTTGGACAAGTATTATAAAAAAACCAAAAAAATAAATAAAAAACAAACTTGAAAATGTAACTAGAAACAGTAACTACAAATCAGTAATACTGAAGATGGGGAAATTTATTATATTAGAATATAAAACGCCAAACTTGAAAGATGGGACGTGTTACAGACTTCAGAGATAAAGCTTATCAAAAAACAATAATTACAAATAGTAACTGAAAAGACGAATACTTTATTATAATAATGCACCGCCTAACTTAGGCGCCGAAAAGACATCCTATAAAATGATATGTCTCAGCAACTTCGATTTGATCAAACAAAAAAAAAAACGCCAATACTACTAAATACCACTCACTGAAAAACGCCAAAAAATAAAAAATCAAAGATGGCTAATATGCTTTCTTGGATATTCAGTATTGTTCTTCGTGAAGTTTCACTGAATGAATTGTTAGAAGAGGGGAGTAACTCAGTAAGATTTTACTGCATGCGATGGACAAAAAAATCAAGAAAAAGATACTGATGCCAGTCATATGTCATTTTGTATTTTTTGTTCTTGAAGAAGGCTTGGATGAGGAGAAGAGATCAATGACACTGAAGAGTGGGATGATTATAAAGATGAAGATCAAGATAAAGAAAAAGCGAAAAACTCACTCACACGTCATAGATATATGTCCCAAAACATCCACAAAAAAACCACTTCAACAGACGAGCAGACAAAAAAATCAAACTGATGAGTTTGTTAAGTTTTACATAAAACGCCATATATTTGGTGACAGTTCTTGTACTATTAAAGAAGAGAGAGACTGATGACAGTAAAGATTGTGAAGAGAGATCCGATTAGGATTTTTAATTTATTTTCTTCGCTTGTATTTTTTTTATTGTGGTTGAAATATAATCTAACAATTGTAAAACGCCAAGATACCACAAACGCCAAAATGTATATAAAAAATAATAGAACAATAGGCCATCTTGTTTAAAACGTCTTGAAAAACGCCATTCAGATAGATTTCATGACCCCCTGGGTTCCAATGGCATACGATTTGAATAAACGCCATAAACGCCAAAATGTTAATACAATGAAACTATTAAACGCCATTAATTATTAAATTTGGTTAACGCCAAAAATCTTGAACCCCAAAAATTAAAACAATATTGGGAAAAGTGGAACTGGAAAAGTAGAAGATGAAAGGACAAAAAAACCCATCTGCCCTTCTCTATGCCGCGTGACACGTGTTGGGCCAGGATGCGTTCTCACACTTTTGAGCGTTTTCTCCTGATCCCGTTTCTCTCTCTCTCTATATATATATATATATGGGAAGGATTTATAGAAAAACCACTTGTGGTGAGAAAACCAAGGAAACTCAAATCTCCCGATTTTTTTTTAAAATTTACACATGTAATATACATGTTTTTAGGGTTTTGGGCAAAAAAAAAAATCAAAAAAGCGCCGAGTGGATATTTAAAAAAATAAATAAACATGTTTTGGTATAACATATGTTACATTAATCTGACATATGTTACCCAGGAAACTTATTTATTTTTTTTTTTAAATATCCATTCGGCGCTTTTTTGATTTTTTTCCCAAAACCCTTAAAAACATGTATATTACATGTGTAAATTTTTTCAAAAAAATCGGGAGGTTAGAGTTTCCTAGGATTTCTCATTTGTTGGGGTTTTCCCCAAATGCTTATATATATATATGTGTGTGTGTGTGTGTGTGTGTGTGTGTGTGTGTGGTTAGGATTAAATGAGAACCACCTTGAGTTGTGAGAACTATGAGAACTATGCCTTACAAAAGATTTTTCCAAAAAAAAAATTCTCAAAAATCTTAAAAAATCCACTTGTTTCAGCAAAAAAAAAATAAATAAATAAATAAATTAAAATGCCGCATGCACAAATTTACATGAGGTGTAAAAAATAATTCATCTCTGTAACAAAATTTACATCAGACAAAACTACTAACTCGACAATTTTTTTTTTTGCTTTTTTACAGATTTATTTATAATATTTTCATCTACGTTTGTGTAAAAATTAGTGGCCATACTCGCACAGGAAGTAGGAATTCTCATGGTTCTCACAACTCGTGGTTATTCTTAATTAAGCCGAAGCCTTTATATATATATATATATATATAGGGAGAAGATCATGCGAGAACCACCTCTTATTGTGAGAACCGCGAGAACCAATGTGAACACACAAAAAATGCCTAAAAATAGCTAAAAATCACACAAAAATTTATTTTTTTTAATTTTTTATAAAAAAATCGCTACTTTTCGAAGCAAAAAAAAAAATTTCTTTTTAAATTTTTTTTTTGCTTCTAAAAGTAGCGATTTTAACATAAAAATATTAAAAAATTCAAAAAAAAAATTTTAGATTTTTTTAGGTTTTTTGGGGGTTTAGTTTTTAGCATTTTAGCTTGGGGGGTGGGGGTGGGGGGGGTTTAGGTTTTTGGGGGTGGGGGAGGGGGGTTTAGGTTTTTTTTTTTTGGGGGGGGGGGGGGGGTTAGGGTTTTTTTTAGGTTTTTTTTAGCATTTAGCTTGGGGGGGGGGGGTTAGGTTTTTTTAGGTTTTTTTAGCTATTTTAGGTTGTGTTCACATTGGTTCTTAAGGTTCTCACAATAAGGGTGGTTCTCGCATGAGCCCCTCCCTATATATATATATATATATATATATATATATATATAGAATAAGTATAATGTACAAAAGGCCTTATCCTACATTATCATACGCGACAAAGGATATAACGTGCGTAATTACATTTTTGAGCAAAATAACGTGCGTTATTTTTGGTTCCATGCGTGATTTTCCCAAAAAAACTAACCCCCATGCGTGATTACATGTCCAAAGCGTGATTATTCCCCTGATCGGACGGTTGGAAGCGTAGCGTACGTGAAGTATGATAAGCCCTTTTGTATGTTAACCTACCCCTATATATATATATATATATATATATATGGGGGGGGGGGAGGGTTAGGTTCATTAGTGAACAACCCTTTGGTTGTGAACACTTCCTAGCATTTGATTATCAATACACGTTTGTAAATCAATGACCATGATTTGATGATGAAAATACACAAGTGTATTTTACGATTTGATGATCTAAATCAATGGTTAGAATTTATTCACTCAGTTCACAAATACATTAGTGTTTACTCTAGAACTCAACTCTATATATGTGTGTATGCATATCAATTAAAGTAATATATAAAATATTTTTTAATAGTTAAAAAGTAAACTGACTTTTTTAGGTTTGGATTATTCAATGAAACCAAATAAATTCTTATATGCTCTTAGAATATTACAATGGAAAACTACAAATATGTATGAAAATACAGTTTAAAAGAAAACAACATGCCACACATACCTTTCGAAAAGTATTTATTATTTTCTTGTGCTATCTTTTGAATCTTTTATAGAAAGATAATGATTATATAACCAACCCAAAATAAATATTAATTTAAAAGAATTTGAACTTAAAAAGTGCCAAATTTATTTATCATGTCCACTAGCATTATTTAGGGAAATCTCAATTCTAAAGCAGATAGTACAAAGCCTTTTCTTAAAAAAAGGCATTAATGTTCTACGATATTTATACAAGGTTGTAACGTCACCATTATATTTAGTTGATGATAAAATCTGAACTTGAACTCTCTCAAAATATAAGGCTTTATATTTTATATAATGAGTAAATTACACAATTGATTCTTATATTCTTTGACTTGGTGTGTTGGTATGCTGTTCGTTTTGTAGCCGAGTGTCTCTCTGGAAGCAGACTCTCTATCCCTAGTGATAGAGGCAATGTCTGTCTACATCTCACCCTCACCATACCCTATAACTAGCGTTCCTATTTGTGAGATTTACTGGATATGGTTGTTGTTGTTGTATTCTTATGGTTTAGAAAAAAACTATGGCTAGTCTCTAAAATAGGGTTAACTTTCCTGTTAAACCATATAAAATTATTATAGTATCATTGGTCGATCTTAAAATCTAATCAGAGAATCATGTAACTTTCATTTATTATATAACTTTAAGGGTTATTGGATTTTATTATTCCCAACTATTAGGTATTTGTCGCTATCACTCCCAACTATCACTTTAAATCTAATCACTCCCAACTTAACGTTTTGTGTGTTGTGTCACCCCGCATGTGAACATTACTTAGTGTTTGACTTGTGTTATTGGTGATATTAGGCTAACACTTTGTGAATTACTAATGGTTGCAGGTGAATCTGCTCCAAAAAGACAAAGTGGGAGCCAAAAACAACTCAACCCGAGTGACACAGCACCCAAAGTGTTAAGTTGGGAGTGACAGCGGCCAATACCAATAGTTCAGAGTGATAAAATCCAATAACCCTAACTTTAATTATCAATATCTTATATTATTATTATTATTATTATTATTATTATTATTATTAGTATTTTTATTATTATTATTTTGTTTATTATTGTGATTACTTAATTACATAATAGGACGTTCACCTTTTTCTCACTTACACCACTCAATTAATCATGATCGTTATAGTTGTAACATCCTAACCGACGGCGAAATGTGTAGGGGCGTGTAGATTGTTTATAACACAAGGTTTCATCATGCTTGAAAATGTCTTAAACTGCACCACCTCTATCATGTGTAAAATGAAAGGGTAAACTAAAATAGTTGGTGAGTAAACATAGGTTTTAACACACATGAAGTAAAATAGCGAATCGTAACTCTAATATAAAAGTTAAGCACATATGACAAACGAATGTCACAATAGGTTTTAACACACATGAAGTAAAATAGCGAATCGTAAGTCTAATATAAAAGTTAAGCACATATGATAAACGAACGTTACATTGATCAAACCTATGACACAAAAATCGGTTTTGAGTACCCAAATGCCTTTAGGTGGGGGGTCAATCCAATAGCCCTATTATCTACAACCTTAGGCTTGGTGTTGCTAATGATCAATGCATAATGCTAGAATCTCAATTGCTAGAATACCACAATTGCTAGAACAAGTTTAATACATAGCATAACTACACGTAGGCATGAATGAATTACTTGCTGATATGTACCAAATGCAACATATAAATTGTATCAAATAAGGTATAAAATCAACCCCTTTATGTACTAATGTTGGAAAAAGTTTGTTTCTTTCTATACTTTTGATTTTCAGGATTAAAAGAGCTTAAACGTACAAAAGGAACAAATTAATAGCAAAAACCAACATAAATACAAAAGAAGAGAAGTTGACACTTCATACCGACCCTCCGAGCTTTACCCCAAAACCAAAAACAACAAATCAGAAGAAAAGCACGGAGCCGTGCCACCCAGGCATGGGGTCGTGCCCCACTCTAGATTCCATGAAGAAAAAGACAAACAGAAGCAGACAAGAGACACGGGACCGTGTCCCATGGACACGCGCTGTGGTCAACTCCCAGATATGAAAAATCTTAGATAGTACAACAAGTACAAGGCCATTGTTGACGCACGGGGCCATGTGAGTATACAGACTGACACAACTCATTAAATGAAGACAGAGAAGAAGGAGACACAGGGCCGTGCCCTCCAGGCACGAGGTCATGTGAATAATCTGTTTCCAGCTATAAATAGGGGTGCTTAGTTCAATTGCAATCCGTCCCTTGGCAGCCTTCTCTCTCACTTCACCACCACTTCTCCATCACTCCAACATCATCGTCCACTACAACCATTATAGTTTAGAGTGTGTAGTAGTATCGGTATCCAAGATTGATCGTAAGAGCCTTTGTCAAACTATGGCCATGCTTGGCTAATCTCTTACATCACTTGGTGAAGACAAAGTCTTTTATGTATTACTTTTGATTTCCAAGCTTCGGTTAACTTTTTATTGGGTATGTATTATTGACTTTATAATTAGTTTTTGATATTGAAAGTGAACTTTATTCTATCATCTCTTCATGTTTTGTTGATTCACTCATTCGTGTCTTTACAGTCTATATAAAACGTGTTAACTGCTTGGAGGGGGGGGGGTAGAAGGGTGGTTTGGGTAAAGTTCTTGTCTCGTTCAGTGTATAGATCCTGCAAGGACTTGGTTCAAGCTTATTAGGACTTTGTTTGAGGCAGATAACATCAAATCGGGGGAAGTAAGAACGTCTTGAATCCCTTATAAATAAACTTCTATTAAAACTTTAAACCAGCCTCGCGGGATTGTATCCCTGCTCACTCAGACCAATATGGCTGAGGGTATCATTGACTCCTAAAGAATGACATGCCACATTTTGCATTAATAACTTACTTAATTATCTTTATATATTCCAGCCTTGCGAGACTGTATCCTTGCTGACTCAGACCAATATGGACGAGGGTAGTGTTGCCTCCAAAAGAGGGACATGCCACTATAACTAACATAATCTCTTAAAAAACTCGAAGTGCGGAAGTCATCAAAGGATACGTAAAAGATAAGTCGGAACCAAGTGCTTCTATCTTGTTTATTTGTTTCTTCTATAATTTTAGTTTCTTTTTCTTTGTTACTAAATTACTAAACATCTTTTCTCAAATTTGGTTACATTAGACGTTGATGATATTCTAGTATTAAAAGCTCTTGTGTCCTTGGACGACCTTGGTATCTTACCATCACTATACTACGCCAACGATGGGTGCACTTGTCCTAGCGTGTTGTAGAGAATGATTGTGTTATATCGTGTTTTATAAATATAAAGCTTGATAAACGAGTAAAAGTTCTTAAAATATATTAAAAATCGTACACCCTCCACTCACATTAAGTTTTTGGCGCCACTGCCGGGGACACAAGAATTTTAAGAAAGTTTAAAATCAACTGCCTAATCATCTTTCTCAAATTTTCTATCCAAATTCATTTTTTTCTAAAAAATTTAGTTACAGAGCTTTACACGGTGCCACACTGACACGACACGGGGTCGTGCCACATGACACAGGGCCATGTCTAATGTTCAGTAACTAAAAAACAACAAAACTTTCTCACAGAAGGCTCACACGGGGCCGTGTTTCATTTGACACGGGGTCGTGTTAAAAACACCCAGTATCAAATAAAATCACTCTTGGATATGGGGCCGTGTAAACCTTCTATTTTCACAAAAAACATTTTCCCGAGAGCCATAATCTTCTGGGTACTATCCAAACATTGGATTACTACATGGGAGATTATGATTACTACTAATATGATGATTATGAGGAACCGTATTGTACCATATGTGGTGAATCCCATTCGGTACAAAATTGTTACCTTTTTCAACCATCAACCTCATACACAACATATGAGGAACCAAGGTTTGAGCTCCCAAAGTTCACCTTTGATTGGGACACTCCACCGTTTGAAACATACGAGATGCCACCCGCAATCATCCCCGAAGCCGAAAGCCACATACAAAGTCTCAAGAACTTAGAGCTCTTGGTCAAGCAATCTTGTGCAAAAGAAGAGACCGTTTGTACCAAAGAGGTAATCATAGTAGAGGTAAAACCTCAAGAGCCGAATGAAGAGGAACCACTCAAAGAAAACTCAACACATAAAGATGAAAAACCCAAACCAAGCCACACGGAAGGTAAGTCTTTAAAGGTAAATTTTGAAGAGGAACAACAAGACCTCCAAGAAATACACATTCTACAACTTTCTTCTGAAAATCATAGTTTGGTTCCATCTCATGCTCAGTTTTTAAAAGAGTTAACCATTAATCCTAACATCAAAGAAATGGCAAATGTTAAGTTAACTAAAGATCAAACTTCACTAATACAAGATGAACAAATTGAATTAAACATAAAACCGGTAACATGTTTTATTCAAAACATCTATATTAGTAACATTTCAATAGATAAAGATCTTTGTGTCAATATAATGCCTAGCTATGTATTCGAAAGATTAGGTATTGGTGATTTTCATCCGATCAAAATTATTATCCTCTTGGCAAATCAAAAAATTAAACACACTACGGGAGTGGTTGAAGACGTTCTCATTCAAACGCAACAAACGGTTGTACCAACCGACTTTATCATCTTAGATGATGCTCCCCTCATGTTGGGACAACCATTCATAAAAACCCATCAAACTTTGATCAAACAAAAACATCATAATCTTCCCACTAAACTTGGGGCCGACAAACAAAATTTTAATGTAAATAAATCAATGAAATATCCAACTGGCAATGATGAACCCTTGTTGGAAGATGAGGTAGAACCACCCGATACGGAGGAACAAAATGACCAAATCGTTGGAGAGGAAGCTACCACCGAACAAACTTTTTTGGCCATCAACCGCGATGACGAACCAAAAACTAAGCCATCTATTGAAGACCTACCTTCTCTTGAGGTCAAAGAACTTCCAAAAGGCTTAGAATAAGCATTCTTAGATAATAAAGGTAAAACGACAATTACATAGAAGCTAATGGACATTAAAGGCATTAGTCCTTCCATGTGCACACACAAAATCCTAATGGAAGATGACTACAAAGCGGTGATCCAACCACAAAGACGGGTTAATCCTAACATACAAGAAGTAGTCAAGAAGGAAGTCATTAAACTCTTAGATGTCGGACTTATCTACCCCATTTCCGATAGCCCATGGGTAAGTTCTGTCCAAGTAGTACCAAAAAAAGGAGGAATGACTGTTGTGACCAATGAAAATAACGAACTCTTACCAACAAGAACCGTCACCAGATGGAGAGTTTGCATCGACTATAGAAGACTCAATGAAGCCACAAGAAAATGCCACTTTCCTTTACCCTTCATTGACCAAATGCTAGAGCAATTATCCGGTCATATTTTCTATTGTTTTCTAAATGGATTCTCGAGGTACTTCCAAATTCCTATCGCACCGGAACAAGAGAAAACCACCTTCACTTGTCCCTACGGAACTTTTGCATATCGACGCATGCCATTTGGTCTATGCGACGTACCTGTAACATTACAATGATGCATGGTAGCCATTTTTCACAATATGATAGAGAAAACCATGGAAGCTTTCATGGACAATTTCTCTATTTTCGGTGATTCATTCGACCAATGCCTCGATAACCTCAAACGAATGCTATCCAGATGTGAGGAGACTAACCTCGCCCTTAATTAGGAAAAGTGTCGTTTTATGGTCATTGAGGGAATAGTGCTCGGTCACAAAATCTCCAATGCAGGAATGGAAGTCGACCGCGCAAAAATCGATACTATTTCCTGACTACCTCCTCCATCGTTCGTTCGAGCCATCTGAAGTTTCCTAGGACATGCCGGATTCTATAGGTGATTTATCAAAGACTTTTCCAAAATCTCTCAACGTCTAACCAAGCTACTTGAAAAGGATGCCCCATTCATCTTTGACAAGGATTGCACGACAACATTTCTTGCCCTTAAAGATATGCTAGTCAAGGCACCAAACATGATTGCACCAGACTGGAAAATACCATTTGAAATCATGTGCTATCCCAGCGATTTTGCAGTTGGAGTAGTTTTGGGACAAAGAAAGGAAAAACAACTCCATCCCATATACTATGCTAGTAAAACTCTTAACGACGCTCAAGAAAATTTCACAAACACTGAAAAAGAGTTACTATCCGTAGTATTAGCATTTAATAAATTTCGTTCCTATCTTGTGCTCTCCAAAACTATTGTCTAGACGAACCATGCTGCTATCCGGTACCTTTTCAAAAAACAAGTTACTAAACCACGTCTCATCAGATGAATTCTCCTCCTTAAAAAATTCGACATTGAAATAAAAGACAAAAGAGGAGCTGAAAACACTGCTGTTGATCACCTATCTCGTCTTGAAGACCCTGCTCTGGATAAGACTCGAGAAGAACTCATCAACGAAAAGTTCCCCACAGAATCCTTAGAAATGACAGAATATAGAAAAGAACCTTGGTACGCATACTATGCAAACTACTTAGCTAGTGGTACCATCATTAAACGATGCTTATATCATCAACGAACAAAGTTCTTCGCTGATGTAAAACATTATTTCTGGGAAGACACATACCTTTTCAAAATATATGCATACCAACTTATTTGACGATGCGTCCATGGTCGTGAAGCAAGACAGATTCTACGCCATTGTCACGAAGGACCATGTGGAGGACATCATGGGATAGCCAACACCGCACGAAAGGTGTATGATGCAGGATTTTACTGGTCAACAATACACAAAGATGCCTATTCCTTAATTAAAACATGCGATGCATGTCAAAGGGCAGGCAACATTTCAGCAAGAAACAAAATGTCACAAAATAGCATTCTCGTTTGTGAAATCTCGATGTTTGGGGTTTGGATTTTATGGGACCATTTCCACCATCAAGAAGAAATAAATATATACTTATGGTTGTCGAATACGTTTCTAAATGGTCCGATGCCAAAGCTCTTCCTTCCAATGATAGAAGAATGGTAGTAAAATTACTGAAAAAGCTATTCTCATGTTTCGGCACTCCAAAAGCCCTTATCAGTGATAAAGGAACCCACTTTTGCAATTTGCAAATGGAAAAAGCTCTAACACGATACGGGGTATCATACTATATCTCTACTACTTATCATCCTCAAACCATGGTCAAGCCGAAGTGACCAATCGAGGTTTTAAAAGATTCCTAGAAAAAATTGTGGGTCAAAACCGAAAAGAATGGGCGGACAAATTAGACGATGCTTTATGGGCATTTCGAACAGCTAAAAACACCAATACGCACCACACCATATAAGCTCGTCTATCGAAAAACTATCACCTCCTAGTAGAAATTGAACACAGGGCATATTGGGCATTAAAAATGCGAACTAGATCAAGATACTTCAGGGAGAGATCGCCTACACCCATTAAGTGAGTTAGATGAATTAAGAAATCAAGCGTATTCCAATTCAGAAATCTATAAGGAACGCTCAAGAAGAGTACACGATAAATACATAAGCGGACATAAGGAATTCAGAGAAGGAGACCAAGTACTCCTCTTTAACTCTAGGCGACTTCTTTTTCCTAGAAAACTCAATTCTCAATGGTCCAGACCTTTTACCATCACCAAGGTCTATTCACACGGTGCCATAGATATTAAGCCTCCAAACGGAGAACCATTTAAAGTCAATGGACAAAGGCTTAAATTCTATGATGGATTCCTCGAGGATGAAGAAACGGAAATAACCTTATGAGAGATAGATAAGTAATCGGATAACAAAAACTGCTTATACATATTTTTATTATTTTGTTATAATAATAATCCATCTTGTAGGTAAATTGTGAAAAGATCATGCCTAAAAAGTATTCATGCCAGGTAAAACAAGTTGAGGAACCAAGTAGACAGAGAACGACAATAACTAAAATTTTATTTTGTTAAAAAAAAATTCAAAAATAACACCAAGACACGGGGCCGTGCCTGACCTGCAGACGGGATAAAACCCTCTTTTCAGTCTTTTCATTTTCATAACCATCAAGGACCGTTTCTCTGCACCGCTGGTTTCCCACTGACTCCTGCCACTTTTCGACGATTTCTTTCCACAAATCTCCCACAAGGTTTGTTCCTAACATCTAGATTAGTTCGATTAATGTTTTACATGGTGAATAACATCAAGATTTGTGGAAAAATCTTAGGTTCTTGAATTGGACCCGTGTCAACCCGAATTTTTTCTTAGATCTTGTTAGTAGTTTCACACCCGCTTAGAGGCAGAAGCGCGAGGTGTGATCGTGATTGATTCTCATTGCATACGAATAAGTAAACATACTACATGAATAAAAACAAACTCCAAATGCCATTCATTGTATCAAGTTTCAAACATAAGTTAAGTAGAGTGTTTACATCACTTCAAAAGATAATTGTTTAAAAGTTTACAACATAATTTCAATATTTAAAAGATCAAGGTTTTGTTCCTTATATCACCACAAGGAGGCAGAATATAATGGACAAATCCTTCAAAAGGTGGCATGGAGTTTCTAGCACTTAACATCTTGATACGTAAACCCACAAAGCTTCCACTAATTTCCTGAAATACATGTAATTTTGAAAAATCATCAACAAAGTTGGTGTGAATTCATGCAGTTTGAATAAAATGTATGTGTTGTATTTGTATAAAACATGGTATGTAATTGTAAAATGTATTTGTAAGATATCAGTTGTAAATGTAAGGAAATCTAGATCGCTAATGTTTAGCTAGGACATTAACATGTGTGACGACATAGGAAGCATCCAAGCCTAGGCGATTTATACATCGATTACCTTTCGACTATGACCCAAAAGCACTCTTCCGTATGGGTACGTGGACCAAGAGTGAGGCTGCCAAAACCCTTTAAATCTAACCCTTTGTTCCTTGGTCTAAACTTAGATTAATGGTGCTTACGTATACCCTATTCGCACATGATCTATTGTATCATTCCTTAGTTTTAACATACCGTTGTACATGTATTTTCCCCAAGTTTGAAAACAAGAAAAGGTTTAAAAGTGGGGACATGAACTCACTATTTTGCGTCTTCGATCGTCTTAAACTTCGCCGATAATCTCCTTGATTGGCGATGTAACCTATAAATGTTCCACGTATGTTAATCACCTAATCTTGTAATTGTCTACGTACAAGTTATCCATCTTGTCTTATGTATTCATTTTGTTTTAAATGTATATATTCTTGAATTGTTAATATATATTTTACAAATATATATATATAGTTTTGTATACTTATGTGTTGTGTTAACGGATTAAGTTCTTATTGCGGCTTCGTGCCTCGCACGAGTAAGGTGTGCATATCCGAGACATGTGTGGGTCATGCCCCATTATAGTCGGGTTTCACCCGTTCGTCGCGTTATCATGAAATTAATTTGTATTTCCTAGTTGTAATTATATATATTTTTATTCTCATATATATATATATATATATATAGGATTTAAAAACGATATGTGTTAAAAATAATTTATTTTTAACTTAACCTCTTAAACGTATACTTGTATTATTTCTCAAAAAAAAGTATAAGTGAATTGTTAAATAATATTTCTAATATTATTTTACTATAACTATATTTATAATCTTACCAAATGTATACTTAGGTAAGTATACATGTATTTGTATTAGTTTGACTAAGTCAAAGTCGATTTATACTTTTAATAAATAATATTTTCAATATTATTTTAATATAAATATATTTATAATTTTACCAAGTGTATACTTAGGCTAGTATACATGTATTTAGGTATAAACACCTATGTATTTTGTATTTATTGTCAAAAATTATTCCTTATGATTTTATACTTTCCGGAATTATATTTCTTAAAAATAATATATTTTTTAAGGCTTGTTTGTTACATATATATTCTGTCATGCTTATTAAGCATATATATATATATATATTATCACTTGTCCGATATTTGTATAATTTCCATTAATTTAGTAATTATATATATATATATATATATATATATATATAGAAACGGGATCAGGAGAAAACGCTCAAAAGTGTGAGAACGGTGAGAACACATCCTGGCCCAACATGTGTCACGTGGCTTAGAGAAGGGCGGAGGAGTTTTTTTGTCCTTTTATCTTCTGCTTTTCTAGTTTCGCTTTTCCCAATATTGTTTTATTTTTTGGGGTTTAAAATTTTTGGCGTTAACCAAAGTCAATAATTAATGGCGTTTAATGGTTTCATCATATTAACATTTTGGCGTTTTTCAAATCGTATGCTATTGGAACCCCAGGGTGGTCTGGAATCTATATGAATGACGTTTTTTCAAGGCGTTTTAAACAAGATGGCCCATTGTTCTATTATTTTTTATTTACATTTTGGCGTTTTATAATTGAAAGATTATATCACAACCACAGGGGAAAAAATAGAAGCGAAGAAAATAAATTAAAAATCATAATCGGATCTCTCTTCACACTCTTCACTGTCATCAGTCTCTCTCTTCTTTAATAGTTCAAGAACTGTCACCAAATATATGACGTTTTATGTAAAACTTAACAAACCTATCGGTTTGATTATTTTGCCTGCTCGTCTGTTGAAGTAGCTTTTTGTGGATGTTTGGGTACAAAGATCTATGACGTGTAGGTGGGTTTTTCGCTTTTTCTTCATCGTCATCTTCATCTTTATAATCATGGCACTCTTCAGTGTTGTTAGGCCCTGTAGGTTTATGGATTAGTAGATTAATTGCTAAATAGATCAAGTTCTAGATGGTGGGTATTAGAGTGGGCTTTAAGGGAATTATGGACCTAGGGTTTTGGGGGAAACCCCTTACTATAAATAGAAGTTGGAAATTAGGAGTTTGGTTGGTTCCTTGTTTTAGAAACTTGTATTAGACAAGCTCCTTGTATGCAAGTTTAAGCATTGAATCATTAAACATTTGAATCTTCAAATCTTCATCTTCGTGTTCTTGATTTCTTGAGTATCATCAAGTTTGGATTCTGCCCATCCTTGGTGATCGTTTGATATCGTTGTTTGATCCGTATTTTCGGGACTTACAATTGGTATCAGAGCCATTTAGATATCAGACATTCAAGAATTTTTTTTTGTTGAAGATCTTCATCTTGTTCTTCGTGATCTTCATCGTGTTCTTCGCATTATTCAAAAAATTATCATATTTTGCTTTTTGATCTGTTTTGAAAAGTGTTAACATTTTCAAAATTTTTAAACATCATCATTTCTTCATATCGTAATACATCAGAATCTGCCGTTTATTGTTACTCGTGACATCATCATCTTAAAAAAATCATCGTACTACATCAATTCGTATACTGTCAGATTCATCATCAATTCACACATCATCCAACATCATCCATTGCGTCATCTTCCTTCATAATCATCAGAATCGGAACACGTTCTCCTCATCCGCAATACATCATCTTTGTGAACAAAATAAATCATCTTTGGACGAGAGTTATCATGGCAATACATGGGAAGAGGCGGAACTATTCGATAATTCCTATAAAAAACTCAATTAGTGGTGTGTGGAAAAATATTGTTCAGATTGGGAAAGGATCAAACCTGAATTTTTCTGAGGTCGAGAAAAGGCTGGAGCTGCAAATTGGTTGTGGAGACAAGACTTATTTCTGGTTAGACAAATGGGCCGGTGATTTTGCATTAAAAGATCGATTTCCCAGCTTATTTGCACTTCAAACGGATAAATTCAGTTTAGTTCACCATCGATACAACATAACTAATGATCAAGTCTCTTGGTTATGGGGTGGAGATACAACGGTTACTCATCTGGAGTTGGCAGATCTATGGGACGAATGTAAAAATCTGCTACAAAATGTTGAATTAAAAAAGAAATATGATAGGTGGATGTGGAAACAGGAGGGCGAGCGAGAAGAGTTCACGGTTTGCAATCTAAGATCAGAGCTGGATAGTATGACTTTGATACCAGAAACGCATGTTCTCAAATGGCTTAGCTGGACACCAAAGAAAATAAATTGCTTCCTTTGGCGAGCGGTGCTTAACCGAATTCCTACTAGAGACGCATTAGCTATTAGGAATATACAAATCCCCTCGGTCGTATGCGCATTATGTAATATATGCAGCGAATCGGTTGATCATCTATTGATTTCCTGTCAATTTGCTCAACTGGTTTGGACGGAAATCTCGTTATGGGTCAAAATTCCTCTTCCGAGATATGTACTCAGTTTGGTGGGATTATTGGAGCCTATTCAATCGCATTGTTCATCACAAGAAAAAAAGAAGGCGGTATACATGATTATTGCGGCAACATGTTGGATATTATGGCGAATTAGAAACAATGTAATTTTCAACGACAAAACAACGAATGTTTCAAGGGCAGTCGGTGACATCAAAGCACTCTCGTTTTTGTGGATAAGAGAAAGGGCTGGAAAAAAGGATCTAAATTGGGAGGCTTGGAGAGAGTTTAGTTGTTTCAAATGATCTTTTTGTAATTTCTTTCTGCACTTTAAGTGTTGCTGTACCTGTACCCTTATACCTTAGCATCTTGCTAAGGTTTTTTGTTCTGTTTGTTTACTTAATATATTTCCGCCTTTTTTCAAAAAAAAAAAAAATCCGCAATACATCACGTTCATTCGAAATCATCCATCTTCATCATCCGAGATCATCTGCTACCACATCGTTTCATCCGTAATCAATCCGTGATCAACACATTCATCCGAGATCATCCTCTCAACTCATCTTCATTCAATCCGATACGCACACAATTTCATCTGCAATCATCTGACATATTCTATTTCATTGGATATTCATCTTAATTTCATCTGGAATCGTCAACTTGCCATCCGAGATTACTTGTATATCATCCGAAGTTAATCCGAGATACATTCATCCGGAATCATCATCCGACATCGTTCATCTTTGGACACTCTCCGTCATCATCATTGTCGCTTACTGTCGGACCTCCATAACCACCACTCAGACCTTCGACCATCTTCTCTGCAACTCCGACGACCACCCCACCTGCAACTCCATCTCCAGTTCATCGGTCATCCGTCATCTCAGACATCATCCATCATTTCGTCCCTCATTGTTATCTCCGATCAACAACCTCCACCTTCACTGTTATCTCCGATCAACATCTCTTTCATTCTCAGCTTCATCACCGTCGTTCATCTTTCATTGTCATCATCTTCAACCTTTGGTTTCTCCATCATCGTTGATAATCGTGTTTTTCATTATGGCGGCTGTGTGCTCAAATTAGGGTTTCGGGAAGGTTGTTTTTACGAAGAAGACAGTGAAAACATCTCTTTTGTCGTTTAGGATATTAATTAATAATTATTATAATATTAATTATTAATTATTAGGTAATCATTACTAAATCATTAATATATATTAATATTAAAAGTTTATATTAAAATATATAATTATAATATTATAAATAGTTTATTTTAATATTAATTAAAAAGGTTTTTATATATAATATATTAAAAACTATTAATTATTATATTTTAAAAGTTAAAAATTATTAATTATTTAAAAAAAAAAGGTTAAAAAATTATATAGAAATCTAAAAAAAAGGGAAAGGGGTGTGTTCGTTTTGATAAGTCTTGACAAGTTTTTGAGTTGCGGTAAAGGTTGCGGGTTCATACGTTTGCGACGTGCCTGCGAGTTCACGGGTTATTACTTGGTTCAACGATGACTTCTCCAAGTACTGATTCTCAACGTCAGTTGCTCTCAGAACAACTCGATAGTTTTGGTTTCATTGAGGGTGAAAGCGTAGAAGACGTAATCAGAAGGTTTACACTCCTCCTTTCTGAAATCGAGAAGAGCGAATTGTATGTGACACCTGGTAGGGTTAACGGAGCCTTTCTATACGGTTTGCCACGTAACAAGACATGGGACTATCGTGTTGCATGTATCATGGGGACATATAATCATGCTACAACGGAAACAAAAGATGTGATCTCCTTAGTCAATAAATATGTCCAGGAAGACAAGCAGAGGAGTCAGAATCACGCAAACACATCGTCGTCTATGTTTAACTGTTAGAAGGCCGTTGGTACTTCGCCACTTGCTACTAATCCCAACGCTGCTCAGATTCCCTCACCTTCACCTGTGGCTACTGCATCATCTGATGTGAAGGCCCCACAATCAATAGGATGTCATCCCGATGAAGTGGCCAAACCAGCACCCCAGGCTCAAGTTGAAAAACCAAAATCACTTTCTGAAACGCTAAATTCTCTTTTATGTTCCGAGCACTGTAGAAAGAAAGTTGCATTCTAAGATCACAAAACTCAGCATTGATCACTGATTACAACAGTGTGATGGGAAAGTACATCAGTCTTCGAGAGAATAATAAAATTCTCTATGAAAAGATTGAAGCACTTAAAAAGGACATAGCTCAACTTCACAGAGACGTGAATCAACAGCAATGTTGGGTTCACGACTATAAACATAGACTCACAGTCAAAACTCTTGAATGTGACTCTGTGAAGGGTGAGCTAGAGCTCCTCACTGGAAAGTACAAACAGAACGAGTTAAACATCAAAAAGTTTGACACTTCCAGTGCCACAGTTCAAAATCTGTGTAATGTGCAACTTGCTTATCAAGAAAACAAGGGAAAGAGTTTGGGGTACAAACAGGTTCCGCCACCATACAATCATAATTACTCCAGACTGCCAATCACCTAGCAGGAAATGGAAAATTATGACACTATGATGTATGGAAAACCTAGCGATTATGTTGAATATGATCCATCTAAGTTTAAAAGGAATCCACATGCTGATTTCAAAAAACCAATGAGTTTTGTCAAGAATGAAAATGTTCAAAATAAATCAGCAGATAAGTCTGATCAGATAAATGAAACCGTGATAAATACAGAAGCCAAAACTAAAACGAAAACGGAACCAGTTAACGAACCCGCAGAGGAGATAAAGGAAAGTTCACCAAATTCTGATTCTGTTAAAAATACTAACCATTCTAGTTTGTGTGCAGAGTCAGTAAGAACTGAAGAGAAGTCTAAAGAAGATGATGAATCACATCGAAGTGCTGCTGATAATGTTATTTCTGATAAAAATGGCCTTTATGCTTGGAATTCTGTTTTTTCTTGGTTTGCTGAGACTTGGGGTGTTCCTACTAAGACTGATGAATCTGGTGCTATTATTTTAGATTATGCATGTGATAAAAATGACTGTGTTGAAAATGCTAAAAATGTTGAAAATGTTGAGAATGACATGGCAGGAGAGCCTGATGTGTCATCTGAGGAATTTGAGACATCTGTTTCAAATAACTCAGAAAACAATTCTGATAATTCAGAATACTACACCTGCATGTCTGAAGCATTGAATGACACATCAGATGCTCCCTGCAGTAATGATGATTTTAACATGATTGACTGTGATAATGAAGAATTTACTGTTGAGCAGGGATCATCTGACGATCTTGGCAATCAAACAGAGGATTCAGGAATCTCAGATAATGAGCTCAAATCTTTGAGCGTTTTCGATTGTGATGATCAATCAGAATCTAGCAGCATTGCGAAAGAAGATAGACAAACTATCTTAGACACAGACTGTTCATCATCTGAGTTACCAGAATTATCCAATGTCGAGAGCTCAGAAGCTAATCTGACTGAAGAAGAGACATCCATAGAGTCCAAGTCTGTAGAAACCCATGGAAACATGGAAACTATTGAGAAGGAATTCGTAGAAATCAATTCCACAGTCGAATCAGATGATGAAACTGTAGAAGAAATTATTATGGAAACCTTCTCTACAGATTCTCCTGAGGACATGGTCTCTAAAGAAAAGAAGATGTGAAAGTCACTTCCACAGACAGTTCATCTATTGATCCCAAAAGTAACCTTAACAAAACAGAGTCAACTAAATCTGTTCCCCCTAAAAGATAGCGGTCACGTAGAAACAGAAGGCCGAAAAGAAAGAATGCAAAAAGGGAAAACTCAAATCTCAAGCAAACAGAACCCAAGCTTAAGGGTATGGTTGCGGATACTTACTCTTGTGCTGATAGCTATGAGCCGGGTTCCTCCAAGAACAAGCACACTCCAAAGCACTCAGTGTCAAATGAATGGAAAAGACGTGATCAGTTCTCGAGAATAACGCAAGCCGAACTAGATGTCTTTTTCTCAAAAAAGGCAGACATGGTTTAACTGTGGAATTTCGGGATACATCGCAAGAAATTGTGTTCATCGTCCCTACTACTCTAGGAACATGTACCATTAGAAGGCCATGCACTCAAATTTTATCAAAAATAGATGTCCCAAAGCAAGGCCTTCTGACAGAGACTGGAATCTTGCTAAATAGAAAAACCAAAAGTTTTTAAAAACAAACAGGTTTCAAGAAAAGACAAAATCCTTTTCATCAAACGAAAGTGTCTCGGACACCAAAGATTGGAAACCTAGAAGTCCTGTTAGATACCAGTCTCCGTGTTCGCAACCATCAACTTCTACCGCGCCGCCCAATACCACAAACAACGATAAAAATCATATGATCTTTCGCGAAGTTACCTACACAAATAGCGATGGCAAACTCAGGTCCTCTATGGCCTGGGTTCCAGTCTCTAACTGATTCCGTTTTATGTGCAGGAACAACTATGGAGGGCTATCGTTAGACTTTGGTTTATTGATAGTGGTTGTTACAGGCACATGACGGGAGACATGTCCCAGTTTAATGACATAAAAGTATTCGATGAAGGATGAGTCGACTTCGCAAAGGAGAATCCAGAAATTTCACCAGGAAAAGCATGGTCTATAATGGAGTTCTCCTTTTTTCAGACGTCAATTAATTCCAGGAGCTGAAGGACAACCTGTTGAGTGCATCACAGATGCACGACATAGGAATGGAGGTTCTCTTCACTTAGAGTGACTCGCTATTTCGTTCTTCGACCAATTCAGAAGTCGGTTTCTGAACCTATGATAGCTATCCCTGATGGTGCAGTCCATAACACTGAAGTCTCCTCAGGACCCTCAAATGCTCAAGGAACTTCTCTGTTTCTGGAAGCAATTCCCTTAATTTGCATTGTAGATCCAACAGTGATCAACATCGCTACTGCATCAAATGAAGGGGAGCAATCTGTTATAATATCTAGAAGTTTCTCAATCTCAAGCTGCTGGTGTGCGATTCCACAGCAAATCAGGGGGCATCAACTCATGACTATTCAGAAACAAACAAGGTGACCCCGATGTGATAGTGAGAAACAAGGCACGATTGGCACTTCAAGGTTTCGAAAAAGTTGAAGGTCTGGATCATGATGAGGTACACGCACCGGTGGCACGTCTGGAGGCCATTCGTATTGTCGTATGACGAGAAGAAAGTTTGAAATGAGCTCATTGGGAGAAGTGAGAATGTTTATGGGCTTGCAAGTTCGTTAAAACAGTCAAGGAATCTTGATTTTTCAAAGCAAATATGTTCAGGACGTTCTTGCCAAATTCAATATGACAGATTCAAAGATGGACAGGGATATGAAGTGTACATCGGCTGGATGCAAATTCTTGGGAGACAGTCTTCTCTCATGGGAGTGCAAGAAGCAACAACTCACTTTTGCAGCGGAAGCAAAGTGCGTTGCAGCATCTGCTGCCTGCTGCTCTCAGGTTCTTTGGATACAACACCAGCTCAAGGATTTCATTTTGACTTATCTAAACTCTACTCCTTATTTTGATAATGATGCCATTATCTAGATTATCAAAAACCCTGTCCTTTACACTAAAACCAAGCACATTGATATCAATGTGCACTTTATTCAAGATTGCTATGGCAGATAATTGTTTAAACTTAAACAGATCCACACTGATACTAATTCAGCGGATCTTTTTATAAAACCTGTCAGCATCTCGAGATTCAATGTGCTTGTAGATCTTTTGAAAATGACACGTATCACCGACTGAGCGATCAAAAAAAAAAACCAAGGTTTCTATACTAATGTAAATAAATAAGTAAATTTACGCACAAAGTGTGATGCACAAATTTAGGGGGGGGGGGGGAGAGGGACATATATGTACATAAGCATAGTTTGAGGGGGAGAAGAGCAAAAAAAAAACATATATGTACATACGCATCATTTGAGGGGGAGAAATAGTTGCTTGGGAAATGAAATAAACTTTGGTGCTAAAGAACTTGATTAACACACGTAAGGTTTCAATGTTAAACAGGCTAAGCTCCACTGCGATGTGTTGATAGGTCTACCACTCGAAAAGCAAAAAGAAGCAAAGTGATACAAACATAATGGACTGGACATCTCGTGGGTAACAGACCAACGGTGTATGATTTCATGGTCTTAAATCCTGCGTTGATAGATAGCCAACATCTGAGGTTTCGGGTCTTTATACTGATAAATCATCCGGGATATCAAGGCTGTCCCTCTGTTGCATCCAGACTATATGCAGACCTGGGCACAGTCAGGATATCTTGCAAAAAGAGCCACAAAAAGGGCCAAAACCTGAAAACGGAAGAAATCTCACAAAAAGGAGAATTCCGTGTGCTATCAAAGCCAAATTCGTACCGTAAAAGGTATTTGTCTCGCCCTCGTCAGAACTTCCTTGGTCTCTCTGCTGTACGGAAGTACTGACCTATTCACCAGGAAGTCTGGCGTTGAAAAACTTAAGTATGATCTCAGTATACTCACCTGCTATGATGAACTGTTGTGCTTACCTTGATCGCGGGGGTATGCCTTGGAATGGGAGACGCAAATGTTTCAATATAAATCTACCTAAAGAGTATCACAAAGCTAGAAAGGTTGAAGTTTGAGCGGTGGATTTAAGAGGACAAACATATCAACAATCGCATGGACCGGTCCAAGTAAACGAAGAGCTGAAAAATGTTCCTTAATCGGTTCGAAAACGATTTTGATCCCATGGCAGGTTCTCCCTATATTACCTCTCTACTATTATTCTATTATTATTTTTCTATGTTATTATTGTCATTCTTATTTCTATGCTCAAAAAGGGGTTGCTCGGTTGGTTGGATCATTGATTTTGAGAAAGATGTTTTCTGTCTTGAAAATGCAAAACATTAAAGTAATAATATGGCCCACTGTTTCAGATAAAACGAATCAGATCCGGTGACATTGCTCTCGAATGTAATTCGGACCACTGTTCTAAATTGGGGCTGGCTCGTTGATCTCAGGCCCAAATCCGAAACTCTATAAATTGTCAACCATTTCTCTTTCGAGTTACATTTCGGACTAATATATTTTCTTAAGCATTTCGGATCCTCTCATTGTATTCCCAGACCACTTATTCGAATTACGAGGTGTGCAGGTTCTTATACTTATCAAACCAAAGCCTTTGAATGCCACAGTTGCTGAAGAACATGGCGTGCAACTCATAAATGCTACTGCTAAAGCTGCGATAGAAACTGAAGTGTTAGAGATGGTTGAAGAGGAAACAATCAACGACAGTGATGTGGAAGTGATCGTCTCTGAGAATGTTGAGGAACATGTTCAAGAATCAACGTAAATGACGACTGAAGACCTTCAAGCCCTGATTGAGTCTTTAAAGAATAGTGTCGGAAACCCTCCTTCCGTACCTATTCCTGAAACAGAAGTTCATGGTGAAGATAATGCGATAGATGATGCTGAAGAAGCATCCAACAAGAAACGAAGAACCGAAACAGCTCCTAATTTTCATTCTACTGGCCCAAGCTCAGAACAATAGCCTACTATGCCCACCGATCCACAAGTCACTGCTGCTACTCAAGAAACAAGCACACAAGATCTCGATTTTGATTTAAAATTCGATTTCGATCTCGATCTGCCTGAAACAACTCATTTGCAACTAGAAAGCTCAAGCGGCATCAGGTTCAATGTAGGAAGTTCCAGTGGTGCCAATTTCTCTAAGCATGATGAAGCAGCCATGCGCTTTGCAGTCGACATAATGAAATTTATTGAAGAAATAGATAGTGATGATGATACAGCTGTTGATGTAGCGAAGTTGCAGCGAAGAGTGATTGTGTTGGAACAAGATGCTGCCCTGAAAGAAGCTCAGATCTCATCTTTGCAAGCTCAAATAATCAAGCAAATATATGAGGATCGAGCAACTACAAAGTGATGCGGGTATGCTGATGTCTATTGAAAGTTAAGCTGGAAAAGAAGTTCAAGATCGTAATCAAGAATCGGTTGTTTGCTGATCCAACTCCGTTGCTTGGTGGTCCTCCTAACGGATTCAGCAACTAATCCAGTAAACCTAGAGGGAGATTGTTAGGCCCTATAGGTTTATGGATTAGTAGATTAATTGCTAAATGGATCAAGTTCTAGATGGTGGGTATTAGAGTGGGCTTTAAGGGAATTATGGGCCTAGGGTTTTGGGGGAAACCCCTTACTATAAATAGAAGTTGGAAATTAGGAGTTTGGTTGGTTCCTTGTTTTAGAAACTTATATTAGACAAGCTCCTTGTATGCAAGTTTAAGCATTGAATTATTAAACATTTGAATCTTCAAATCTTCATCTTCGTGTTCTTGATTTCTTGAATATCATCAAGTTTGGATTCCGCCCATCCTTGGTGATCGTTTGATATTGTTGTTTGATCTGTATTTTCGGGACATACAAGTGTCATTGATCTATTTTCCTCATCCAAGCCTTATTCAAGAACAAAGAATACAAAATGACATTCGATTGTCATCAATGTCTTTTTCTTCTAGAATTGTCCATCTCATGCAGCAAAATCTTTCTGAGTTACTCCTCTCAGCTAACAATCCATTCAGTGAAACTTCACGAAAAACAATACTGAATATCTAAGATAGCATATTAGCCATCTTTGATTTTTATTTTTTTATTTTTTGGCGTTTTGCAGTGAGTGGTATTTAGTAGTATTTTGGCGTTTGTTTTTTTGGTTTGATTTAATGGAAGTTGCTGAGAGTTATTATTTTATAGGATTTCTTTTCGCGGTGTAGGTTAGGCGGTGCCTTATTATAATAAAGTATTCGTCGTTTCAGTTACTGTTAGTAATTATTATTTTTGATAAGCTTTTTTCTCTGAAGTCTGTAACACGTCCCGTCTTTCAAGTTTGGCGTTTTAGATTCTAATATAATAAATTTTCCGTCTCTTCATTTTTACTGTTTTGTAATTACTGTTTCTAGTTACATTTTCAAGTTTGCTTTTTTTTTGGGTTTTTTATAATACTTTTTCAAAGTAATTTTATTATAGTTTGGGAGTTTTTGGGGGCGTTTTACGGGATGATAGCGTTTAAACAAGCATTTTGGCTCTTTTGGTGCTTTTATTATATATGGCGTTTTTATTATATAATAATCAATTGAAAAAGAAAATAAAAAAAGAATATATAAACAATTGATCTTCCAAATCTTCACTGTCACCAGTCTCTTTCATCTTTTTTGAATCATCTTAACTGGCTGGTTCGACTTTCGTATGATTCATTTTGTTTTTTTTCAAGTAGTTTTTTTGTGGCTGTTTGGAAGCACAAAGTCTGACATCAACATCTTTTTCTTGAAGATTTGTCCATCTCATGCAGCAAAATGTTATTGAGTTTAGACCCTTCAGCCAACAATCTTGAATTTTCCAATGAAAGATGTTTGATTTTTTAACTTTTTTGGCGTTTTACCGATAAAAAGAACGCCACCAAATAAAAGCACCTTAAACCTCAAAATTTGATCATGCTAAAATCAATAATGTTTTGCTGTATGAGATGGACAACATTGTTAATCCTCGGTTAAGAAAGATAACTGACAATGTTGTCCACCCCATACAGCTAAACTTTATTGACAACAAACCTCAATAATGTTTTTGTATGTTTTGGCGTTATAAATTGGATGGAAGTTGAGGATAAGTCAATAAGATTTTACTCAATGGAATGGACAACATCCTCACTTCAAGATTTTGTCCATTTCATTGAGCGAAATCTTACAGACAACCAAACTGAATTTCAAAAAAACGTTTTGGGTTAGAAGATATTTGATGTTTGGGTTTTTTGGCGTTTCTAAGCCGAATGGGATATATTAAATATGGCGTTTGGGTTTTTGTGTGTGTTTTTAATTGAAGGTCTGAGATGTTGTATATATAGGATTTTTTTGGTGGGATTTTACGATAATTAAGTTTGGCGTTTTATATCTAATGGCGTTTTTACTTAGAATGGTGTGTGATTTTTTGTCACACCCTGACTTTTGCGGAAGTGTGATTATGGTGTGACTTTCTTAATACCATTGCATTCAACCATAACAACACTATATGATAAAAACCATAGATGATTATCCATTAAATAAGTTTAAAACATCACAACATAATTGTTTGAAAAATAGACTTCAAATTTAAGTTTTACAAATGATACGAATTGTTTAAGAGTTCACAAGGACTCATCAAAAGACTCTAAGTAAAACCAAGATTTGGAAGGGGTGTCTTGTCCAGGATAGGACACGCAACCCAAACCTCAAGATCATGGATGACGTCTCTTATTCTTAGCAACACTTGCAACCACCGAACGCCAGCCAAATCCACATTCTTAATTCCCTGAAATACATGTATTTTGAAAACACCAACAAAAGTTGAGCGAGTTCATGTGTTTGTTTGTGTGTATGAATAAAACCTTTGTAATCTTTGTATGTATGTATGTTTTGTAAATCCTAGTATGAAAGCAAAACAAGGAAACAAATCGATTAATGGTTTGCAAGGCCATTAACATGCGTGCAACGACGTAGGAAGGCTCAAACCTAGCTGATTTTTTACCGGGCCTCCGGCTGTAAGACATAGTCACCTCATGGGCCAAACCCTAGTCCACATGGGTGTGGGCTCGCTACACCTAAATAGATCTATCACTCATGCCCCTCGGTCCTAATACAAGGATTAATGGTCTTAAGAGTGCGCCTACCCATTCACATGATCTACTGTACTTTCCAAAGCTAACCATACCATTTGTAATTGTATGTAATCCTTTTGTAACATGTACTTCACCCCTGAAGTTTTAAAACAAAACAGTTTAAAGAAAAGGGGGACATAAACTCACAGTCTTGCGTCTTCGCACCGTAACTCAAAGCTCCGCCTGGCGTATACGACTACCTACAACGTACTAATGTCTATTACACGAACGGGTCGTGCCTTGATTTAGTATTAGTGTCTTTGAGTTACGTTTCTTTGATATTATTCCAAGTTATATAATTATTTGTCAAAATAATTAATATTTTAACTTAAATTATATTTATTAAATTTTGGAATAATTGTTAAACAATATTATTGTAATAATACTTCCCAAGTATTTAGACTTGTATTTCCTTCCCAAGGATGGGGGTATCTTTTACTTGTATATCTTTGCCATGTATCGGGGTCGTATTTCGGTGTGTTAGTATACGTATGAGAATACGTATTTTATTGTATTCATTAAGTATTATGTGTACTTAATTTCGTATTAATTTTCCGGAATATTATCTTTATTAAAAGTCCACCAATATATACTTCCAAAATATGTATTGTAATAAATATTATTTAGAAAAATTATTTATAATTTTTCTTTTGGCAAAAATATTTATATTTTCGTATAAGTTCCAAAAATTATATATTTTCATGTCCAACATAGAAAATATATATAAACTCACTTTTCTTCCAAAAATGATATGTTCATATTATTTGAGAAATTATATTTTTCTCCTAAAAGTATTGTATTTGTTATTTGTGTAAGAAAATATATATTTCTTAAAAATAATATATCTTCTGAAAATTTCAAGAAAAATATATATTTCATACTTTCCAAAAATAATATATTTTTCCTTGTAAAAAATATGATATATGTTTGTAGTAATTGTAAAAATCATACTTTTGTTTTCTTGGTGTCCAAAATATTATTTACCAAAATATACTTTGTGAATAAATTCCGGAATATTTTGTAAGTCTTATATTTCATAGTTCGGTTTCATCAATATTTTGTGTACAACTTGTATATTTATTCCTTGGAATTTTGGTAATATTTTGGATGGTAATTTTTGGTATTTTTGTGAGTTATATTATTTCAAGCCTTAAAATAATATAACTAATACACAAAGTATACAAATAATCACACACATTGTGTCATCTAAATATATATTTCCTAAATACATATTTAGTCACTTTTATTTATAAAAACCAACCTCCAATATTTATATTTTTGTAACAAAAATTATGGCAAAGTTTATGTAGGAAATTCATAGTTTAAAATACACTTGTAAATATTTGTTTGAAAATATTTTTCTAAGTGTTTATATTTTTAGAAAATTTTGCCATAGTTTCCCCTAAAAATAGAAGTTTCCATGCTTTCAAGCATATCATTTTCTTTTGTAAAAATCATCACAATCAATTCACAATCATCAACAAATAACCTTCACTTACGAATTTTGCCAAAATCAAGTAATAATCCACTACTTCATGAACTTGAATATCTGTAAAAATTTGTAGTAACTTTCTAGTGTTCTTAGTCAGTCTTGTTACCCTTTAAAATGTGATTAGTTCTTTAAAAACTTCATTTTGAAGTTAAATGTTTACAACTTCAATTCATATTTTCTAAAAATATTTCTTTATGAAATTTTTCTTGTTACACAAGTTTTTCTACACTTGTTTATCCACTAAAAATGAGATTAGTTGATGTAAGAACCAAGATCAAATGAAACTTATATTTTTAACTTGGTTTCTTTAGAAATCCTTCATGAAATTCTTAGATCTATATGATTAACAACTTACTTGATCATGATTTTTCAAGAAAACATTATGTTCCTTCAAGTTCATGCTTTATGTGTGGATGATCTATCATCCTACAACAATTTATATTCTTACATCTTTCTAGATTATGTTTTTAATCATGATCTAGCAAGATCTTATGATGATCAACATCATTTCTACAAACAATCAATGATCAACAAGCATAAAAACTCATATTCATCATGATTACTTCATTAAACAAGCTTATGTTTATGTTTCATGCTTATGATCTTTAGTGTTCTTCAAGTTTTTGATTATGATACTTCTTTAACCACTAAAAATGGAAGTAATATAGATAGATCAAGGTTCTTACCACTAGCTCAAGGCTAGGGATGATTCAAGTGAAGAAAATGAGTGGATAAAAGCAAACAAGAGAGGTCCTTCAAGCTTCAAGGCCACCAAGCTTCCTTGTATGATCTTTAACACCCTTGTGAGTATGTAGAATGAATGAAGAAGATTGAATGATGGTGGATGTGTGTGGGCTTGTGTTCGGCCGAGAGCAAGTAAGAGGAAGAGAGGAGAAGTGTGTGTTTCAAGTGTGTAGGTTAGTGTTCTTTATGTACCCTTTTGTGACACTTTTGATTCCCGACACTTAGGAAAGCATTCAGGACCATTTAACCATATTTCTGCATCATATTAGGTTGTTAGAATGCTGATTTTTGCTGAATTTTGCCGAATTCAGCACTTTGGGTGAGTTTTAGGCACTTTCCGGCACTTAAACTATCCCTATAACTGCAGTTTTGTGATCCTTACTTTCCTGCACACTATACTAGTGTAGTACTTGATTTCTGGCTCATTCTGTGTCTCATTGCACTGTCTGTCTATGTGCTGAGTTCTGTCAGCATTTTCCTGATTTATCAGATAATTGTGCTAACTGTACTTAATGCACCATTTGATGCAACAAAGCTTTCATGCAATATTGGTATGAAATTAAACAATGTATGATGCACATGTATGTGTATGGCAGTAATCAGAATGCAGTTAATTGTAATTTAGCACAGTCATTAGGCACTAATCATGGTTAATAAGTTGTACGGATACCTGGATTTTTGACACTTGTCACATTCTCCCCCTGTTAAGAAAATTTCGTCCTTGAAATTTTAAGCTTTACTACTAGTAGTAGGGGAGTTAGGGAACAAATGCGGGTATTTGGCTTTCATGCGGTCCTCACGCTCCCAAGTATACTCTGGGCCGTGACGTGCGTTCCAATGAACCTTGACAAGTTTAACACTACTCCTCCGAGTTTTGTTAACTTTCCAATCAGTAACATCAACGGGTTCTTCGGTGAAGTGGAGTGTGTCGTCAATGTGAACTTCTTCAGCAAGAATAACCACCGTTTCCTATGTTGGACTTTTCTTCAGGTTGGATACGTGAAATGTATCATGAATGCCATTAAGTTCTGCAGGTAGTTCCAACCTATATGCTACAGTGCCAATCCTTTCCAGGATTTTGAACGGTCCAATGAATCATGGGTTTAACTTTCCACGCTTCCCAAAGCGTGCTACACCTTTCCAAGGTGAGACTTTCAACAAAACCATATCTCCCACTTCAAATTCCAAAGGCTTCCTTCTTTGGTCCGCATAGCTCTTTTGTCATTCATGAGCCGCCTTAATGCGCTCTCGGATCTGTATGATCTTATATGTCGTTTCTTGGACCAATTCGGGACCAACGAGTTGTCTATCGCCTGCATCTGCCTAACATAATGGTGATCGACACTTTCGTCTGTAGAGATCTTCAAACGGTGCAGCTTGAATGCTTGTATGGTAGTTGTTATTATAGGAGAACTCAACCAAAGGTAGGTGAGTGTCCCAACTGCCACCCAAGTCCATTACACAAGCTCGTAACATGTCTTCAAGTGTCTGAATCATTCTCTCACTCTGGCCGTCTTTCTGTGGGTGAAATGCCGTGCTTAAGTTCAACTGTGAACCAAACGCTTCTTGAAAAGATTGCCAAATTCTTGACTCAAATCTTCTGTCTCTGTCAGAAATAATCGAGATATGCACTCCATGACGTGCAACTATCTCCCTTAGGTACAGCTCAGGTAGCTTAACTGTGTTATCCTTTTCCCTGATTGGCAGAAAGTGCGCAGATTTTGTCAGACGGTCTACAATTACCCAAATCGTATCATGACCTCTAGGTGTCTTTGGCAGCTTTGTTATGAAGTCCATTGAGATCTGCTCCCACTTCCACATGGGTATCTCGGGTTGCTGTAGAAGTCCTAAAGGCTTCTGATACTCGGCCTTTACTTTGGCACAAGTTAAACACTTTCCTATGTAAGTTGCAACATCACCTTTCAATCTTGACCACCAGTAGAAATCTTTCAAATCTTGGTACATCTTATCTGATCCTGGGTGAATCGAGTACCTTGATTTATGAGCTTCATCAAAAATAACATCTCTAAGACCACCAAAGAGGGGAACCCAAATTCGTCCCATGAAACACAATGTTCCTTCCTCATTGGGTACCAACTGCTTCTCCATCCCACAGAGATATTCATCCTTCAAGTTTTCCTTTTTGAGAGCCTCCCTCTGTGCAGCACGAATGCGTATCGAGAGGTCTGTTTGAATGATCATCTCCAAAGCCCTAACCCTTATGGGCTTAATCCTCTCCTTTCGACTCAAGGCGTCTGCCACCACATTCTATTACACCCCCAAAATACCACCTAAGGAGTGTCCCTGTTAGGCATGTAACGTACCAACAATGAGCCACTAATTACATTGAACCCATACATGTTTCAAAATAAAGTTTTCAATTATTAATAAAATACCATCATTAAGTTCAAATGAAAACCAATATGTTCAGCGGAAGAAAATAATAAATCAAAGTCAAACTGTTTAAAACCAATGTATAGTATCAAAATCCAATCACCTATATCCCTCCAATCAACCCATGACCACTACTACTACTCCAGACAGCAAGTTCCCAAATCCAAGATAACTAACGACCTACGAGTATGTAACAAGTGTGTCAGACAAGGCTGGTGAGTTCATAGTTTTACGAAAACATTTGTTACCAAGTGTATAGTTAATCCATTGAATTTAATTCCGAAAGTAATGTTTGATAATATCTCAATAATGAACAAGACGGCTCCTGATGTATGTTTTGCCCATTCCCCAGTGCTCCTATCAAACACTGGGCATGACTGGGTCATTAGTTCACAACCGTCCTCCCCGGTACGGTGTGAGGGTGCCAAACCTAAGTAGCGCTACCAACTAATACCCCGCTACCTCCTCGGTAACAAAAGATGGGACTTAAGAATGATAGGGTGAGAATATTATCCAACATCCTAGTTTTTATCCAAAAGACCTATCCCTCCCCGGGATACCCACTGACTGTCCCAACCACCGGGACGCATGCTCAAAAGTAATGAACTCACCTTGGTTTTGCTCGGTTAGATTATTTACTTGATTAACAGTTGAACAAACACGTCCTAAAAGGAGTTACCGATAACACTCAGTTCTACTTACATATACACCACAGTTTTCATATTCAATGTAATTCATGTATTCATTGATCATATGCGACACATCCACTGTACATGTAATGCACACATGTATTGAGATCATAGTAATTAATCCATTCACATAGGGTCATCGATCATTCACTTATCATGCAGGGGTTCCTATAACTTCATACACACATTAAAAATCTATTTGCATATACTACAAGTTCACTACACTTATACTACAAGTTCACTACACTTATGGATCGCTGTTGTTATTCGGCCCAACACATCCTGGCCCGCACCCTTGAACCACCCCGTTTTCATGTTGCGGCCCAAATGAACAAGCCCAACCACCTTCTAATATAAATTGATACATTTACATTGGCCCAGTTACGTCTAAGACCCAATCAACACTAACTAACATGATAGTTGTTGGGCCCAAAGTCTAAACAGAACTAATTACCATTCTTGGTGCATATCCATTCAACCCTGTCCTACATCTTGGTTTACCCAATTAATTAACTATGCAGGTTTGATTATCATGGCTTTCACACAATAGTGCTAATATTTGATTCACACTCAACAGATCTATATAATTAATCCACTGATTATTACATACTTATTATATCAATAATAGGTTTAAATAAATCCCATTAATGTTCTGGAAACTATCGACAACCCTTGTATTGATCATCACATCAAATTAATTCCTATCTCATTAATAATGTTGACTAATCTGACAACACCCACATGGGCCGCCCATTTGCTTGTTGAAGATTGTCCCCTTAGACTAATTAAACCATCACACACCATATTATTGGACCAATCTTGCAACTATCATATTTTTTTTAATTATGAATTACATATACACATACTACTGTTACTTGAGTTCATGCATAGCAAAAACAAACAATCAAGAATTAATATGAGTATGGGTCACTAACCGAATCACAAGTCAAAGAAGTCTCGAAAAGAGGGGGGTGTTCTCCTGTCGTCGCATATTGGGTGAGAAAGACTAGGGTTTGTTGTTGAAATTTTGAGATTAATAACATGATTACGTACAAAGGAATATATAAGGGTAACACTAAATCAAGTGAGCCGATCCACAGTTTTATTTCGAGGCTACACCCCTTTGGGCCGAGCTAGTTAAGAAACACACAAAGAACATTCCAAGCATACAAAACCAGTTGGGCTGGTGGGGTCTATTTGGGCCGATATGGTGAGTGTTTGCAAACGGATTATACGTGGCCCAATTCAATTCCAATAAGTTGTTTAGTCGAATTATTAAACATTTAGGTTTTAACGGAGTTGAGATCACTAGATTACACGTCACTAACCTTGAAGGTTCGAGTTGTCGCATCATCCCCAACTTGAAAGAAATTTCGTCCTGAAATTTGACAAGTAAGCACAAAGGAGTGAAGTGAGAAATCTAGATTGTTGCGGATTTTCCCCAGGTGCCACATCATCCCCAACTTGAAGAGGAATTTCGTCCCGAAATTCACCAGTAT